>SSNP01000022.1:4992896-5012165 GCA_006937955.1 Pachypanchax playfairii | reverse complement strand
CACACACGTCCAGCTCTTTAACAGGATCAGATTCTGACCCAACATCTTTGTGTCCTTCTTTTTTTAACTTCCTATAATTTTCTACAAACATTTCTGATGCTTTTCCCGGTGGAGACGAGCTGTGGCGGTTCAATACACCACGACACCAATTAGAGGGGTAAATAATGGGGCGGCCGGCGAGGCGCATTCCCACCGCGGCATCCTCACCTCACTGATCTTCCCCGGGCCGCTCGTATCAAAGCAGCTTTTTCTTCACAGCCTGAAATTTAAGATCAAAGGGCAGCACTAACTCATCAATGGCTGCGCTTCTTCCCTGCAGCATCAGATAAAGTGCTCAATAACCAGGGTACATTATTACCACCCTGTCTGCTCTCCAGTCACTGGTAAATAACACAACAAGGAATGGACAGCAAATCCTGACCAGGACCAGGACCAGGACCANGTGTATAAGAGACAAGGACCAGGACTGAGACTAGACCCATAAAGTCTCAGAATGTGATAATAAACACACACATATGAAACCAGCTGCCTGACTGATGACACGCTGTGTGTGTGTTTGTAATGACTATAAGTGAGCTGCAGCAGGAAGAGAACCATCAACCAGGTCTCTGGTTTAAAGGAGCAGATCATGTCCCACCTGAAGCAGCTCAGACAGGTGAGATCCAGATTCATCTGACTGAACAGACAAACTAACAGCTGCTTTAACAGCAACTCATGTAAACGTTATTTTATAAACCTTTTACATGAATGTTAGTTTAAAACTGCAGAAATATTCAAATGAAGTGCTGCAGCTTCTGGAAACTAACAGAGTTCTACATCAGGAACGTTTTAATAAAGTTTTTAGATAAGATAAAAGTTGTTTTGATACAGCAGCTGTTAGCTCATCAATATAAACTCTATTTATATTATAAAACTTCTTACTGCTGGATATTTATGTTTAATTCTATTTTTATTTGCAAATACTGTTATAAACTGTTAGTTTACCAGATGTTTCTAAGTTAAGTTGTTCATTCTCCACAGCTTTTCTACAGAATCTCACGTCAACAGAACTCCACCTTTAAACAACTTCCTGTTTAGCAACGAGACTGATAAGACCTGATAAGACCTGATAAGACCTGATTAGACCTGATTAGACCTGATAAGACCTGATAAGACCTGATTAGACCTGATTAGACCTGATTAGACCTGATAAGACCTGATTAGACCTGATAAGACCTGATAAGACCTGATTAGACCTGATAAGACCTGATAAGACCTGATTAGACCTGATAAGACCTGATTGGACCCTGATTGGACCTGATAAGACCTGATTGGACCCTGACTGGACCTGATAAGCCTCCAGCAAACAGAACCAGATCCAGGTTGATACAAGTAGTGGATCTTGTCTCACCCCTGCAGTTCCTTGAGAGAAACGGAGATTTTGAGGTTGTGTCCGAGCACGTGGAGAGCGGTGAGGATGTCGGCCCATTGCACCATCTCACCCAGAGGGCCCCCCTTCAGCACCTTGGGGCTGAACACGTCTCCAGACTCCTCCGTCAGGAAGCCGATATGGACCAGAATCTGAATGTGGAGGAAAAAAGAAAAAAACAGCTTCTTGTTTATTCAAAGTGTTTCAGCTGAGTTATGATGAACCGACTGGTCTCATAGTATCTGTTCCTCATAATGACTTTTAATGTTTTAAATATAATGAAAACATTTTCTACATATAGTTAAGTATTTAATGAAAGTAGATTGACAGCTTATTCACACTAACTCCTGGAAATAACAATCAGCTGTGCGTGAATCTGAAGTTAAAAACTGACCCGAGGACATTAATTGATATGCAGAAGATACACGAACACTTTAATTGCTGATGGGGAAGGACAGAATTCCCAGACTGTTAAATATTTAATGAAATTAGATTTCTCAACAGATGGAGGCACTTTGTTTTTTTTTCTCCTGGATTACATTTATCTTTGAAAAGCCTTCAAAAAGCAATTTTTATTCATCTAATACAACATCAAGTCATGCCTGAGTTATTTACACACAATAATGTGATTTTATTTCACTTTGAAAATGAAGTTAAAGTCCTCCATGCTGCATTTTCACAACAGCTAAAAACTGTTTGGCAAGTAGAACCTTCCCATCGAGTGATTTATCAGTCAACAAGAAGAACTGCAGAGAGAAATAAAACACACGTTCATCTTTCAGAGACTCAATTAGAATGTTGTTGTTTTATGGGAGGCGGATGTTTCAGATGGAGTTTGCCTTAAAGCCTGAGATAAGACGACCCTACGCTGGATTAGAGAGGTTACTTGGGGTCAAGCAGAGCGTCGGGAAGACGATGTTTTATGTCCAGAGACGTGGAAAATCCACATTAGGAGATAAAAAATGAGCAACAGCTTGGAAACTGAAGACAAAGTGAACAAACTGCAGCTCACTTATCAGAACCACACGCCACTTCCTGGACCGTTAAATGCATGTGCTGCTCATCATGTTGCAAATAGCTCGTTAAAAGCCTGTAAATGACTCTGAGCTGACCGCCGTCACCTGGATCTCATATCTGTATCCAGGATGGAAGTATGGGACTGGATTTATTGATTGATTATAACAGGTGATGAAGTCTGACAGGTAAGTAAAGCTGTAGTCTGGACTGAGTTCAACAGGCTTTTGTCCACATGTGGACCGACGCAGCTCAGCTTGCTTTGTCTCGATGATGCTGCGTCTGTTTGTTGGTTCCACTAACTGTTCCACACTTTTAACCTTCAGGATCTTTTTCTCTTATTTTCCTTTTGTTGGAACCTTTTGTCTTCCAGAGAACATGTCATCATGTTGTCCTCCTGGACCAGGTGACCACTCAGTCACATGGTTTCAGTTTAATTATCATCCCTCTAATCAGATGATTTGACTGACTCCATGAATCGTTTCTAGAATCAGCTGATCACGCGCCTCTAGAATCAGCTGATCACACACCTCTAGAATCAGCTGATCACACGCCTCTAGAATCAGCTGATCACACACCTCTAGAATCAGCTGATCACACGCCTCTAGAATCAGCTTATCACACGTCTCTAGAATCAGCTGATCACGCGCCTCTAGAATCAGCTGATCACACGCCTCTAGAATCAGCTGATCACACGCCTCTAGAATCAGCTGATCACACACCTCTAGAATCAGCTTATCACACGCCTTTAGAATCAGCTGATCACACGCCTCTAGAATCAGCTGATCACTAGAATCAGCTGATGACACGCCTCTAGAATCAGCTGATCACTAGAATCAGCTGATCACAAGCCTCTAGAATCAGCTGATCACACGCCTTTAGAATCAGCTGATCACACGCCTCTAGAATCAGCTGATCACTAGAATCAGCTGATCACACGCCTCTAGAATCAGCTGATCACTAGAATCAGCTGATCACAAGCCTCTAGAATCAGCTGATCACACGCCTCTAGAATCAGCTGATCACGTGCCTCTAGAATCAGCTGATCACTAGAATCAGCTGATCACACGCCTCTAGAATCAGCTGATCACTAGAATCAGCTGATCACACGGCTCTAGAATCAGCTGATCACACGCCTCTAGAATCAGCTGATCACACGCCTCTAGAATCAGCTGATCACATGCCTCTAGAATCAGCTGATCACATGCCTCTAGAATGAGATGATCACGCGCCTCTAGAATCAGATGATCACACGCCTCTAGAATCAGCTGATCACACGCCTTTAGAATCAGCTGATCACGCGCCTCTAGAATCAGCTGATTAAACTCCTCTAGAATCAGCTGATCACATGGCTCTAGAATCAGCTGATCACACGCCTCTAGAATCAGCTGATCACGCGCCTCTAGAATCAGCTGATCACGCGCCTCTAGAATCAGCTGATCACGCACCTCTAGAATCAGCTGATCACGTGCCTCTAGAATCAGCTGATCACGCGCCTCTAGAATCAGCTGATCACACGCCTCTAGAATCAGCTGATCACACGCCTCTAGAATCAGCTGATCACACGCCTCTAGAATCAGCTGATCACACGCCTCTAGAATCAGCTGATCACTAGAATCAGCTGATCACACGTCTCTAGAATCAGCTGATCACACGTCTCTAGAATCAGCTGATCACGCGCCTCTAGAATCAGCTGATCACGCACCTCTAGAATCAGCTTATCACACGCCTCTAGAATCAGCTGATCACGCGCCTCTAGAATCAGCTGATCACAAGCCTCTAGAATGAGATGATCACGCGCCTCTAGAATCAGATGATCACACGCCTCTAGAATCAGCTGATCACACGCCTCTAGAATCAGCTGATCACTAGAATCAGCTTATCACACGCATCTAGAATCAGCTGATCACACGTCTCTAGAATCAGCTGATCACACGTCTCTAGAATCAGCTGATCACACGTCTCTAGAATCAGCTGATCACGCGCCTCTAGAATCAGCTGATCACGCGCCTCTAGAATCAGCTGATCACGTGCCTCTAGAATCAGCTGATCACACGCCTCTAGAATCAGCTGATCACACGCCTCTAGAATCAGCTGATCACACGTCTCTAGAATCAGCTGATCACGCGTCTCTAGAATCAGCTGATCACGCGCCTCTAGAATCAGCTGATCACGCGCCTCTAGAATCAGCTGATCACGTGCCTCTAGAATCAGCTGATCACACGCCTCTAGAATCAGCTGATCACGTGCCTCTAGAATCAGCTGATCACACGCCTCTAGAATCAGCTGATCACACGCCTCTAGAATCAGCTGATCACACGCCTCTAGAATCAGCTGATCACGCGCCTCTAGAATCAGCTGATTAAACTCCTCTAGAATCAGCTGATCACATGGCTCTAGAATCAGCTGATCACACGCCTCTAGAATCAGCTGATCACATGGCTCTAGAATCAGCTGATCACACGCCTCTAGAATCAGCTGATCACACGCCGGCTACGTTCTGCTGACGACTCGCTGAAGTTCAAACCTCGAGTCCAAAATATGAAACAAGGAGAACTGAATCATTTTGATTGATGTTTGATGCCAGACGGGTGGATCAGCGTCTCACACATAACCACCTCTTAGGTTTACAGAGGACATGGTGAAGACAATAAGACATGTTGGACGTCAGAGGACAAGAAGACACAGACTGAAACTCAGAGAGTAACAACGTCATGTTTTAATTTTGTGGGAAACGACAAATAAAAATATAATTTTGGAAAACCGTGTTTGTGTGAACGAAACCTCAAAGTGATTAAATCTGATTTTATCCGTTTGGCTGAAACTAGAAGTTATTTTCCTTCCTGTGAGATGAAGGATTTTTATTTATGGTAAAAAGCGAACGTGTGATTACAGCCATTCCAATCTCATCTAGGACAAAACATTTTCTGCTTCTGGTTAAATTTCTTATGAAGAGAAAATCACCATCACACTGTTAATGATTCATAAACAACTCAAGTCTTATGAATTCAAGGAAAAAAGATGTTAGCATGGTGAAACATGAGACGCTTGCTAACAGCTAAATGGTACATAAAGCTGATAAACAGAGACAAGATCGGCAGAAACATCCTGTAAAAGATCTTTCACATAAATGAGTGTGTTTGTTTCCCAAACGCTGAGCTGTTGAGCGATGAGAGGCCGCGCCTGCAGGGTTGTGCTAATGGACAGTAACCACTGCTGTCAAACACACTATTAAAGCAAACAGAGCTGTCTGCGTGGGAACAAGCAGGCGCTGGGGAAAACTGCTATTAACAGAAACGACTTTGATTTACTGAAACAAACAAAAACATTCAAATAAACTGAAATAATCAGCCACTTGAAAAGCAGCAATCATATTCTATTAACTCAAATATTCATTCAATAAATGAATAAAAGTAACTGAGATTAAGAAGAAGACGACTGTTCTGAAAGATGATGTTATATTATCACATTACTGATAAAAATCAGTTCTAATTTAATTTGCAAAATATATAAAAAGCTCTTCAGTGAAGCTCCAGGTTAAAATGATTCTAACTGAAACTTTCTTCCTGATTCTTTAAATTTATTTACATTTTGTAGAACTTGAACTCAAACAGGAGGAAATATCAAACGTCTCAACCTTTTTCATCAAAGCGTGACGCTTGTGGGTAAAGCAGCTGGAAATGGTGAAAATGAAGTGAACGTCTGCAAGTGGTTCCTGTCTGTCATTATCTGCTCGGGTCTTTAACCCGACATTGTGTGATTCACAGCAGGCAGACGCAGATAAGAGGAGAAAATATTAGACCAACCAAATGTCACAGCTGTTCTGGTTACTGTGGAACTCGTAGACATTTACAGACTGTCTGGTTCCTTCAATGTGATTGACTGAGTTTTTTACTGTAAAATGATGATGATGTTTAAATATTTCAGCATTCTTCTTATTATCTCTCCTTTCAGATGGAGTGAGAAGCCCCGCCCCCTCAGAGCTCAGAGTAGAGACATTCAAAGCTTGAACAGGTTGCAGATAGTTGGACTTTACATGGTGGAACCGGCACCTTCTTCTGTTTTAACCCTCGTGATTACAACAAGACGAGTTTTAGAGATTCTTTAACAGAATGTTTAACTGATGTCACACAAACTCTTCAGCTGCTGAAAATGTTTCAGTCTCTTCTTATTCAAACTTCTTATACAGTTTATAATCCCAATCCAGGTATTTCTTCAGATATTAACTTCAGGGGTCTAAAACTAGTTTCAGTTTTTAAAAAATATTTGTGATTTTGCTTCTATAGAACACATTAAAACAGTATTTATTGTTGTTACACATGTTGGTACCTTGATTTTAATACAACTTCCTTTTTCCACTTTAACCTGCTTTATTACCATAATTTAATGAAATTAAAAAATATTAATATTTATACACATATATATGCTCAATGTTTTGGGATTTGACAAATTAAACATATGTTGCAAATATGAAATATAGTTAAATACAAATACTTCCATAAAAACATGTAGACGTGCAGCTTTAGAAATCTAAATATGTGCAAAGTTATTGTTTTATTTATTTATTTCCCATATTAATCCCTTGTGGGGAAATTCAACTCTGTATTTGACCCATCCTCACTGTGAGGTGAGGAGCAGAGGGCAGCCCCCTCGTTCTGGTTCTTAATCACATGTAAGATAGATTTACATCAAACTATGAGACTTTCAGAGAAAATAAGAATTAAAATCTGTTGGGACTCAAACAGACTCGTTATCAGCTGCTGCTGCAGTCTACACCTCTCGTCTCCTCTCCAGTGTGAGCAGAGACGTGTCTGTGTGTGAAGTGTCCTCATATTCACCCTTTTCTGTTCTCTCCAGCGGCTGCGGAGTTTTTCATCCAGCCGTCGAGCAGCGGACGCCCACTGAGCTGCCAGCCTGCGCATTCGTCTCTTCATGAAGCTCAGAGACTCCTTCCCGGTGCCCACCTGGTCCAGCAGAGTCCCGACGTCAGACTGGAACGCAGCCTGGAGGACACGAGCAACAGAAACCTGCAGCTGTAACATGCTGGAAGTGTTCAGGACTTCTAACAACATCTGGTTAGAAACTGAGTTCATGTTCAGGAGAAATCTGATGTAGAAGATGTGCATCAGATTTAAAATGGTTTAATAAAAGATTCCAATAAACTGACAGGTTTTATTCTATAAGTGAATTATATAAATGTATTTTATTGAAGGTTGTTAACACGGTGAAGAGTCTGCTTGTCATAACACGTTATGTCTTAGTACCCCGAGGCGAGGTTTCTGAATCTACTCGTCACTTCCACTTCATATAATCTGTTCCTCAAAACCCACAACGTGACATCCACGTCCCTCAGACATACAATCACTAACAAAACTTATATTCTTATAAAGATAACTAAGTGCACAGCTGTACAGTGCTCTGGGAATCCAGATGTTGCTCCCAGGAGCTGATAGAGCTCAGCAGGATCCAGAGCACCTGAGGGAAGTACTGAGATTAGTTCTCATGAAAACATGTTGGCAATTAGAGCAGAAGGCAGAGCTGCAGGAAGGATCCACAACATCGTACCAGCTGGACAGAACTCCTGAAAACCTGAGAGGATGGAACAGAGGTGAGGAGCGAGGGAGAGCTAGCAAAGTTTAAATGATGGTTAAAGTCTTGCTGTAAATAAGTTTGAAGAAACAGAGTTTAATGTGACACTAAAAGCTTGTCCAAGTGAGACCAGGACTGAAGTGGACTTCTGAAACCTCATTGACTCCCGTCTCTTTGAAAGCAGGTTGTTTGAATCGTGTGTTTAAACCTTTTAACTGCTGTCAGTTATGTATTAAAAAAGCAGAAATATTATTATATTCCTGCTGAAAGTGCCTCAGGCTGCACCATGCTACAGCTAGCTGCTGCTGCTAATGCTGTTTGTCCTCACAAATAACTCTTAAATTATTTGTATGTCACAATTGATGGAGGTCTTAAGGTTTAATAAACTGAGTTTGCATTAACAGTATAAAAAATGTGGTTAAAGTTGCTTCTAGATGACAGAAATCCTCTTTGCTACCTTCTAACTAGCTGTTAGCTTCCTATCAGAACTAATATCTGAACTCTTCTATTAATATAAGTTGAATACATTATAAATGACATTATTGACAAGAAGCAGTGCAGTCTGCCGTTCTTTATTGATCTTTTAGAATAATCAAACATCTTTCAGCTATCAGAGATTCTCAGGAAGCAGCAGAACCCAGTTCAGATAGAACGCTGCTCCTATGAGATGTTACATGTAAAGCAGGGGATCCCTCAAAGTTCTGTTCTGGGCCCGTTATTATTTAGATATAAGACTGGACAGCACCAACTCCTGCTGAGGCCGTTCAGCTTCTTCTAAATACAGATTAACATCTTTGACCATTTTACAAACTAAACTGACTAAAATTCTCAATCAGTGAAAGTCAACAAACTGAGTTTTGTGTCTAATTTTAGGTTTTTAATTGATGATCATTCAGTATAATGTTAAGAAGTCATGGAGCATATGAGATCTATGGAGGGTTGAGATTTATCACCAGATCTGGACTTATTACTCACTCTGTTGTAAAGTTAATGAACACCTTAATGTGTCAATCACTGACAATCACTTCAACAGATCTAATTGCTCTGCTGTTAAAGAAAAACACACAAGACTCACTGAAATAACTTGAAACTGACAAAAGTAAAAAAATTAAACTAGTTAATGTTGTGTAGTTTATCAGCTCAGCAGGATCTTATATAAAAAGGTAAAAACTGGGATTTTATTTGTACCTTTGAGGGATTTAATCAGTGTGATTGTGTTGCAGGGCTGGTGCTCTAACTCCAGATGACACTGCTGTTTTGTTTGTTTTTCCATTTCAGCCAACTGTGTTATTATAGAGAATATAAAACTAATGATGTGGAAGATGAATACTACCTTTTTCTTGGGGAGAGGCTTCAGGGTGGGGACAGCAGTTTGATTCCTCCAGGCCAACGGGGGGCAGAACCACTCCACCTCACTCAGGTAGACGAGGAAGGAGCAGTCTGAACCATCAACTCCATAAAATGCATAACAAGGATCCGAGGTCCAGCGTGCACGCATCCACTGGGAACCAACAGCAAACATGTGGGTACAGAGAACCTCCTTAGAACCTTCACCTGCTAAATCTCAGCATTTCATTTCATTTTCCACAGAAACTTGTTATAATAATAATATATATAATAATATGAGTTCTTCTTCTTTTGTTTTTGAAACATGTTTCATTTCTTATCTGATTCTCAACGCAGCTTGATATGACGTGTCCCAAATGACTGAGACATGTGTCCAACATAAAGATTTGACATTTGATTGAAATCACATGACTTAAGGACAGTAAACATGTTGATACTAGACTGTGAAGGATTAGAACAAGTTAAAGCAGAGAGATCATCTATCCTAGGGACCGGCTATGATTGTTCTACAAATCATAAAAACAGGAGGATTCTGCTCATTAATGAGACTCTTATTTTGAAAAGCACCAGTTGTTTTTTTCTCTGGTATGTGGTCATAACAAGCTGCTAACACGACCACTCAGTGGTAATAATATGCAGGATAGTTTTTGAACCTTCACACTACTTTTCTAAACTGAAGTACTTTATTCAGAACAGATAAACTTAATGTGATCACGTGTTTCTGACTTTATACTTTCATTTTGAAAGGATTATAAAGTAGAAATCATGTTTCTGGGTGAGATCCAGCTTTACTGGTCCGTCTACACGGATCCATCAGACAGGCGAAACAACAACAAACAAATACAAACGTGTGCGTCTTTGTTCCGTCTGAGGGAGCGTCATGTGGCAGAACCACATGTAGTTTTTATCCGACCCCTAAGTACACAGTCATTTTTAAACTAAGACTTGAAACTGTCACATTTGTGGATTAAGTGAGTCTGTTTCTTTTATGATAATATTTTTTCACCTCTTAGCTGCTGGAGCTATTAATAGTTTTTTTTTTCTTCTCCAGTTTATTGGACAAAGACTAAATATTTCCAGAGATGATTAATGAAGAGCAGACGTTAGATGTGCTCCAGTTTTCTACGCTTGTTATTTATAAACTGTATTTCTCCCTCACTATTGTTTCTATTTTAGTCTACAGTCCTGCACACAGTGAAATCTCATATTATTATTATTGTGTTTGTTTCATGATTTCTACATCAGGCTACACTTAAAGCTCCCACACACTCTTCAAACATTTTGTTATACTAGATTTATGTTGCACTTTCATTGAGGTAAAATTATTTAGAAATGTCAAAACTGATAAATGTTTTCTGTATAAAATAATTTGCTCTTGAGTTGGATGTGGAGACTTACATCCATCTTGCTGCTGCAGTCTGGATAACGAGGATCTTTGGGAGTCTCACACAGTCCGAAGGCTCCATCCCTCACTGCAGAGAGAAAGAAGCAGAACTGCATGAAAAAAGGTGAAAATCTCTGAACACTAAAATAATAATAATAAAACAGAAAATACCACTTCTGGGTTTATTTTCTCTAACGTACATACATGAAAATAAATGGACAAAGTATTCAGTTTAGTTTAATTTATTTATACTGTGTAAACTCAGGGCTGCACGGTGGCGCAGTGGGTAGTGCCCTGCAGCAAGAAGGTTCTGGGTTAGAATCCGGGCCGGGAACTTTCTGCTCATGCACGTGTGTTTTCTCCAGCTTCATCACACAGACCAACAATATGCATGATATTAATATGCAGCTCTAAACTGTCCCTCAGTGTGAGTGTCTGTCTCTATGTGACCCTGTGATGGACCTGTCCAGGTGTAGCCCCGCCTCTCGCCCAGTAACAGCTGGAGACACCAGGTCACTGTGACCCTGAACAGCGGGTGAAGATAATGACTCACATAAATTCATAAACAGTGAAACAGGTTGGAAACAAAGATTCAAGTCTTGTTAAACAGATCAAGTCAATAAAGTTTTAATAAATCTGTTAAAATTAAAAGACTGAAACATCACGTTATAAAAACATTTCATGTCACTTAGTATTTAGTTGAAGCTACGTTGCCACGCGGTGACAGTCTCAGGTGGTTTCCAGAATGATCACTGAAGTTTGGTGCACTTTTATTTTGAAGGGTTTTTCTGTTATTCTTGGTAAAAAACTGAAGTTAAATCAAACTGAAGGCCACAGATCAGATTATTCCAGGTGACACATCCAAACTCTCGCCGGGTCACAGCAGAATTTTTTAGAATATTTTGCTTTATTTCATTGTCTTTGTAAAATATAAACCCAATCAGCTGTATTTCATTTTAAATATCAACAAAATGTTGTTTTCTTAAACTGACTTGAATTTCTCCCCCTACATGTTTTAAACTAATAACCTCGATTAGTTTTATAGAAACTGGACCATGAAGTCTTGAACCTGTTCGGACTTGACACACTAGAAACGTCTTCATCCACATACAAACACCAAAACAAGGTCAAAACGATATCAAACTCAAACCAAAAGCAGGAAAGGACCTGAAGTACCTGACAGCCTGCACACTGGGTTTACTGAACACACAGTCCGTTCAGAGCTCCTAGAACAGTTTCCATGTGAACGAGTGAATGAAAACAGTTTATTATAAGCAGCATCTTTCTTATCAAACACTTGATGTTATTCCCACTTGATTTTGTTATTTGGGACAAAATAAAACAGGAAGTAAAGGTAACGACAGGAAGTGAAGTGATAAACAAAAACTAAATGTGAACTTAAACTGAGATAAGAGTTTTTTATTTGAGCACGTTGATAAGAAGGAAACATTCATCTTCTGTAGCGTGTTTGGCTAACCTTTATCTTCACAGGTCTTATCAGCTTCCAGCTTCTGGAACTTTGGGTTTATTTCAGATCAGTCTTATTTTGTTGACCTTTTCCAGACACTTCTGCTTCTCGGTTTGTATTTTATTACAGATTCCTTGTTGGTCAACTCTGTTTTACTTTGTGTTGCACTGAAACTTAAAGCAACAAGATAGAATCTGTTATTCGAACATGTTCTTACAGTTCTTCAGCTTCCTGTTTGAAGACTTGTGTTTAATCCCATTTAACGCCAGATTAACAGCTTCTAGTTTGTTCTATCTCTATAAAGACAGTCTCAGTTTAACTTGAACATTAACTTACTGTTGACCTGTAACTAAGTCCTCTCAACCCACTGATTTGGTTTAACTTCACAGTTTCATAAAACCTGGTGATGAATGTGCATTTAAAGTCTGTATCTCACGTTGCTGGTGACAAAACGTGGACGTATTTATAAAAACACCCCGAGGTTCAGTTACAGGATTTACTGTCGTGAAATTTCAAACCTTTTCAAATGTTTGCAAGACAAATATTCTCTAAAAAGTTTCAGAGTCATCGCAGACATCTCACTGAAACCTGTGAAATAACATGAGAATAAACTGAGACAATCTGAGACATTATTAAGAACTTTGTGTTCAGACTGAAAAACCAAACCTTCATCTAACATCCTGATCACACCAGTAAGAAGCTCTTTGTTCGAGTCTTTATGAAGTCTAGAGACTCTGCAGGTATAAACACTTTGCATCGATACAAGCAAACGCATCTTTATTATATAAAAGTGACTTTCCAAGTGTTTAATTAAAGTCTGTGTAATGGTTAATAAGGTTTGTATAAACTAGTTCTGATAACAGACCGTCTGCAGCAGCGTGGTAGAAGTTACATCTGCTTGTTTTGTCGAGTCTCAGCAGTAAATTAAATCTTCTGGACTGTTTCTGCACTCTGATGTTTCCTAATTTGCTCTTTCACAATATGAGTCTGATGAATGCTGACACCGTCATCAGAAGTTAAAATCACACACAAGCAGCAGCTAACACCTCGAATCAGCATCAGAAGCTAAAACCTTCAACTTTTCTCTAACGTGAGGCTTTTTACCTGTTAGCTTAACTAAATCCAGGTGTTTGCTCTGTCTTTAGGGCTTGATGGAGTCTACATCCTCCAGTTCAAATAACCTGCTCAGCTCAGTCCACTTCAACCAAGATCGTATTAGTGTGAACCACAAAAATAATTATTTTCCTTCCTCTTTCTTCCCTTTAACCCCCCCCCCCCCCCCCCCCCCCTTCCTCCCCCTTCCTCCCCCCACCACCTCTCCTTCCTTGAAGCCAGCACCAGTAAGTCTAATTAATGGAGCGGTTGCAGCTCCTCCACTGGTATCCTGCCAGGCATCAAGGAGCACAATCACAGACAAATAATTGCCAAACATTCAATCTGATTAGCATGATAATAACAGACCTCTTACAATGAGACATGCTAGTACCGCTCACTGTCAGAACCGGATCATCTCAGCCACATTTTCATATTATAACAGACAGAATGACAAGAGACGATGAAGACAAGAATAAGACATCGGACATATTTAAGGACACAGTGTGTTAAACTGTGTTCAGTTAAATGAATGTTGAGGAAATGATTTTCTGCAGTAAGAGGAACTGAAGGCTATTAGGGACGAGGATGTGATTAACATTGTAGTTATTCATCAGTGTGATTTAACAGGACTGCAGCAGCATGTTTGCTGTATTATACAGAGAGAGTGATGTAGTTTAACAGCTTTAAGCTGACATGTACAGCAGTAGAAAGAAGTTGGAGTGATGATAACTAGAAGGTTTCTGATGAAACTTCGTTCCCCCTTCAGTCTGATAACATGAAGAAAAACAAGCCTAAGCCAATCAGAGAGCAGGATCTTCTCACCTTTACTGGGGACAAGAGAGCAGGTGCAACAGCTGCTGCAAACCAGGTCAGTTAACACGAACATCTTCATTCAACATGACTTTCATCCTTCTGCTGTTTAAAATAAAACTAACTGATACTGAAACAGAGACGACTGAAAGAAGACACGTCTCCATATTGATAGAACGTTAGTAGTAATAGACGCGGTAAGCTGTCAAACAGGATGTTTAAAGCAGGTGTGAAGGAATCACCACATTTTAATGGGCTTTTAGAAATTCAATAAACTAAATGAAGTTTACCAGGATTCGAACACGCGGCCTCACTATGTTGTAGTTTAGTGTCTAGAGACCAGTTTACAGGGACGATACAGACTCCAGGTCAGACAGTGGACAGAACATGTTAACATGAGTCCCTACTGGTTTCTGTAGGGATATTTTGGCAGATTACGTTGTCATGGTAACTTGTCTCGTGATCATGTGACTGTGCTGGACAGTTATTGAAAGTATAATGTATGCCAGAGGAATTAAATACGTTTTCTTTGGGGATAATTGGGTGCAGTTTCTGCTGAACTGCATCGCCATGGTAACGTGAAATACCAATAAAAGTATTAGAACACATCCTGTGACGGAGCCAGATGTTTTGATGTTCAGAGAACTTTTCCCATCGGGTTCATGTTGATGGATGTTAAAATAACAAACATTTGTAAAAATGTAAAAATAAAGATACAGCAGTGAGGTAAGAACTACATGCATCACTGAAAGTCATCACCTGAAACACTTCTGTATCTGAGGTGTATTTTATTTTGAAACAGGAAACAATCCTGTTTGTTTACATGGAGGGGGCAGAACTTTTAGATGTGCACTCAGCTGTGTGTGTTCCAGATGGTACCTCGGTTGCTGGCGATGCTCCGCTGCAGGATCTGCTCCACCCTCACCGCCATGTCAGACATGTTCTGAGCGATGGCCTGGATCCGCTCCACCAGTCCGATTGGCTGAATCCTGACCAAGAATTTCACAAAAATACACAAACAAAAATTCATTATGAAAACAGTCAGATTTTGAAAACCTTTTTTAAAGATGGAAAAAATGTTGTTTGTGTCAGATCTTGTTAATAGTATTTGCTACTTTTTCTAGTTTTCACAAAATGAAAATGAAGCAACGTAAGAAATGTTTATTATGAAAAACATGATGTACATAAAAAGCTTTTAAAGCACATAAATGGACATAAATTATTTTTTTTTGAAAGCAAAGTAAATTTGCATATTTATTTATGTTCACAGTGGGCCATAAAAACAACAACAAACAATCTGGTTGCCAGTAAATATGATTTAGTGAACCGAACCACTGTGTTAAAACATGAAGGAAAGAAACCAGAACATGCACACAGACCATGCACACAGAACATGCACAAAGACACGTGTACAGAGAACCTGCACAGGGAAAATGCACAAGGAACATGCAAACTCCAAACAGAACCCAGGAGGGTTCTGCAAGTCAGCAGTGCTACAGACTGTTTCACTGTGCAACTCTCATTGTTACATGTTTAATACACGTATGTTGCATTTGCAAAAACCAAAAATAAAACCAACATTCAAAGAAATCAACAAACACTGATAAATAAAAACTGTTTGCGAGGTTTGCTACAACTTTCCCTTTTCATCTGGAACTCAGAGAAAAAATACAGATCCACCCGGAGGAGGTTCCATCAGCCTGCTGGACGAGTTCTACTGCTGGAGGGTTTCAATAACATAGAACCTGATCTGAGACTGAGTGGGAGTGATGCAACATGAACAACTTCAAGTACAACTGTAAAACTGCAGGAACAACAAAACAACAACATTAACATGGATAAAGAAGGACAGCAGATGGAATAAAGACGTCAAAGTAACGATGTTGTGTGTAACTGATTAACAGGAAGTGAAATAAAACTGAAGGAAAAAGTCTGATGAAATAAAAACGAGACACGAGCACAACATGAACACCTGAAAACTCAGATATTCATCAATACTACAAACATATTGTTTTATGTTTATGTGTGTAGCGTTAAACTGTAACCACACAGTTAAAGAAGGATTTCTGCTCATTTGATCCTTTTTCTGATCTGAGTGTATCAATCATTGATCAGAAATACATCAAGTTATTTTTGAACAACTCTCACATCATCTTAAAAGATGTTATTAAAATCAGAACTATAAAAGGTTTTTGAGAGATTCATTTTGTTTCTCTAAAAATGATAATTATTCAGTTCAGTTAATCACAACAAATAACTACTTCAATTTCTGCTCATTTAAGATGTTTTTGGCAACAAAAGATATAAAATCAGTATTTTTAAAGAAGAAAACCTTCAATTCTGATTAATGCCACTGATCTGGAATCAGTTCCTGGAGTGGGATCATAAAGATTATTTAGTTCTACATATTTTCCATCACTTAAATCTAAATATAAAAGTAACTTCTGATCTCAGATCAGCACATGACTTTAATGCTTCAAGTTCTATCAGAAATTAATATTCGCTGATGTAACAACTGTACTGCTGGGTATCATTACAGATTTACATGAAAACAAACACTTCAATGAATTATTTTAATGAGCGCTCTTGTACACTGAGATGCTGGAATTTATATTGCTCATTAAAACA
This sequence comes from Pachypanchax playfairii, assembly GCA_006937955.1. Taxonomy (NCBI): domain Eukaryota; kingdom Metazoa; phylum Chordata; class Actinopteri; order Cyprinodontiformes; family Aplocheilidae; genus Pachypanchax; species Pachypanchax playfairii. The sequence continues at coordinate 4,995,422 of SSNP01000022.1, read as the reverse complement.
GCTCGAAATATCAAAAACCTGGAAAATTCACAAAGAAAAAATCAACGAGCTGTGGTTCACAGCCGGATGCAGATCAAGCAGTGGGAGTGGAATTTTTTGGAGAGGAAGCATTTATCACTGTGTTTGTGCCAGAAGAAGCGTTCCAACTGCTCTTATATGCAGAACTAAAGAGTCTCAAAGCTAAATGTATTCCACCGTACAGAAGCTAGAAGCTAGCAGCAGACTAAAGTCCTGGTCTCAGATTAACTGCCACTTCCACGACTTCAGTGGACGTACAGACACACAGTTACAGGACAGAAAGTTTGTCTCTTTTTGTTTTAGTGTTTGATGAAGTTCTTTACAGAGCTGCTTCAGTTCATCGAGGTTTGGGGTTTTTTTTGTTTCTGCACAGCTGATCCATCTGCAGCGTTTCAATAGATCAATCACAGTTCTGATGCACATGAGCCAACATGGCGACCGGCATGGACGCCGTCTTCCTTCATAATAAAACAAGCGCTTCGTGAACTCCAGCTGTTACTTAGTGTTACACAAAGATTTTAGACAAAAACTAGACGTGATTCTGATGCAGAGATACGTGTTGGTAACTACTGATTCTTGACTGTATCAATGCTGATGATGTCATCGCTGCCTACACGACGTCTCAAAACTAAAGTGTGAAAATGTTCTTAATAAAAAACAAATAAATAAATAAAAATACTTCAGCATCAACATGCTGTAGTTCACAACAACAACATGGATAAATATAGACACAGTGTCTGCAGACACGCATGTTCTCTGTGCAACACTGAAGAATAAAACAGGATCAGCTGACCTGGACGCTAACACCCCCCCCACTGGTCTGGGGGGGGGGGTCTTTGCATATGTTGAAGGGACGATGATGGAGACATCGTGATGTTCATTCAGGTGTTACTTTGTGAATCTGAGACGACTTCAGGCTACAATATGATCTGTGCTAAGCTAATACAGCTGTAAACTTTAAATGCACATCAGCAGAAAATAAATATACTTCAGTTAAACACTTTGTAATTAAACCTAATTTACTGTTATTAATCAGTCACATGAATGAAACATAGACAGACAGCTGTTCTTAGAGCAGAGAGCTGCTGCTGTGGGAGTCTGGACGTTCAGCGGGAGTAAATACAAGTAAAAATTCTTTTCAGGCACATTGAGGGTTGGAAATAGAAGCATGTTGAGAAATAAACTGGACTCCTCATCAGAGGCTTGTTTCTTGATGCTGTTGGTGTAATTTACCCTTTATTCTTCTATTTAAATCAGTCTTTTCCTAAATGTCTAACATAAATGTTAACCTTTGACCTCCTGAGGCCGGAGCCGGAGCTCCAGGGTTTGTTGATGTTTCTCATGGGCGGAGTTTTGGGTGAATATGCTTGAATGTTCCAGGGATGATTGACATCTGCAGATGGATGAACTCCATGTTGTTTGTCTGTTAAACCTTTCCAGGTTTATGGGGACCAGTAACTGCTTGTCTAAGGTCATTTACTCATGAGTTAATGATGAGTATCTGATCAGCAGCACCTGGCTGCTACCTTCCCTCCTAAATCCTACAGAAACAGAAGAACCAGCAGCAGCTTCTCCTCTATGGGTTTGTTTTGGTTTAATAAATAATGACTCGGTAGAATCTGTAAGAAGGAGGACTTTCTTTTCTCATGAAGCTTGTGTGCAGACAGATAATAGACATCTAACTTTAAACTATCACATGAAGGAACATCCATCCTGTAGAGGAAAATGTTCTCAGGTGAGACGGGTCAGCACCGACTCCGACCTGGAAGGAGTGAGACACTTTCAACACAACTAAATATTTGGCCTTCGTCACTAACATTTCTAGTTTAGTCCCTGAGAGGCCAATTATACAGTAAATCTCTGTGACTGAGAGGATATCTGCAGGAAATCCTGCAGCTTGGGTGCAAAAAGCAAACGGTAGATAGAAATATAAATATATACAGAGTTATACATGATTCTACACATGCTGTAAACTTATTCTATCTCTGTGCATGTTAGTGGTCGTGTTCAGAGATTCAGACTGGGGGGGATTGAAGAGATCTCCAGGAGGAGTTAATGAGAAAAGGACTTCTCTCTATAAACCTAAAGCAGGTGTGGGCAGGAGAGAGAAGCCTGTTGCCATGGAAACCACAGAGCACATAACTCTGAACTGGTAACCTGAAGTTGTCCAGCGAGACACCTGATTCTTTTTATTCTTTCTTGTCTTTTATTCCTGCAGCTGAAGGAAACCTCGAGTTCTCTCATGTCTTTAGGTTCTAAGCAGCGAGAACGTCTTCAAAACTTTCAATATGATCTTGATTCTGAAGGTTGATTCAAACTGTTACATGGACTTCAGCTGCTTTTTGACTTATTTCCTGCTAAAAAAAATCTTTTATTTTAAAGCAGAACTAAGTAAGTTTTGCTCTCGCTCTCCCCCTACTGGTCCCCTGTGAAAGCTCACTGTCGTAACGTTCCCCCGCCGCAGACCCCCCCCCCTCCACCCCGCCGCCGCCCCCCCAACAACAACGC
>SSNP01000022.1:4971252-4983752 GCA_006937955.1 Pachypanchax playfairii | reverse complement strand
ATATTTCTTCTGTTTTAGATCAGAGTTCATCTGCATGGAACATGGAACAGTAAATATTATAATTATTAACCCATATTCATGTGTTCATGTCTGGATGTTGATTCAACTGATGAAAAGTAAACAGACTTATTCACGTTTTTTGACTCGTGTAAACAAACAACAGGAAACACTGTGAAGGTGAAGTGGTGGAAACCAAATGTGAGAAGAATTTATTTATTTATAAGTATTTCATGTTTCAGATGTTCTAAATAATAAATATTAAAAGGATTCCTGCTTTTAGGTAGACTGTAACAATTCACTTCACAAACTTTGAGTGTAAATGATGAACATCAGCTCTGACTATGAAGGTTACAGAAAATTTGTGTTGCATATTTTTGGACTTGTTCAGAATTCCAGCAAAGTGAGAGTGAGACAGGAAGTGAAGAGACTCTGTATCATGTTGGTGTGTTACTGATTTAATCAGGTAGAAACTGAGAAGTTTAAACTGAACTGTTTATTACTAAAACTAACACCAGGTTGGAAACTCAGACCTTCTTAATTCCAACTTCAAGGCAGGTTTAACTCTGGAATCAGTCACATGATTCTTATCTAATGTGAAACATCAGAAGGTCCAAAACAGCCAGAGGGTTTATGTATTTAATATTTCCTTAAAAATCAGTTGCATTTTAGTGAAAAAAAAACTTCCAAATTCCTGATCTGAATAGAAATTTTAGGGAAAAGAAAACATTTTATCGATCCTTTATTGTGAAAATACTCTGATTCTTTCAGTGGAGAAACATAATAAATGTAAAGCAGCAGAAATCTGCAGCAGATCTTTGCTGCTCTTAAAGAGACGCTATAAAAAACTCAGCTAATGCTGTTTACAGACCTGGACGGAGACACATTAACACCTTTTAGTCTTGCTTTGAGACTTCTGGGTCTATTTTCCTCTTTATGTCTGAGATGTATTGAACCCCCTGTGACTAAAGAACAGACCATGAAGGTGGTCTTCAAAGAGCTTATTATGGAGCTTCAGTTCACTCATGGAGCCTTTAAGACATCCGAGAGCAAACGCCTCCGTCTTTCATGAATCCTGATCTAGTAAAAAAGTCTCCTTCTGTCCTCTTTCTTATCTGTTTCCATATCATTAGTTTCCTCTACCTTCAAAAGGAAAGATGAAGAGAATGCATGCATTTCAAATCACCGTGCAGCTTTGTTTCCAAATGGAACTCTGGCGGTGCAGATCACAGGAATCTGTACTGTAACAAGCAGCAGAACCAAAAACCAACAGAAACATGTTCGTTTCTCCTCATAAGTTCTCCTCCAGTCACTTAAAGGATGAGCAGCTAACAGGGAGGTCAGTGCTTCACCTCACAGACTCAAGCTTTTCTCATTTAATACCAGAATGTTACTCAACTGTGTAAAGAAACAACATGGAGGCGTGACGTATCCTGCAGCGATCAGCAGCGATCAGCAGTAAAGGAAAGGTGGGTGGGCAGCGTGAGCCCCATCAAAGTGCTGCTCGCTGAACGATGCATCGCAGCTCATTCATTACACCAACTTCAGAACCACTAATCCTCCTTATTGAACATGCACATGCAGACAAACACCCACGCAGTGAATGTGCACAGAACACCTCGCTGAGGCAGAGAACTTAATGAGCTCGAGGCCGGATGCCTTCCCTTCACTGGAGGCTGAGAGTGGTTAATTAATCAGACTGATCTCCTCATGCACGCACACACACACACACCTGCACCCCACCAGTCTTCTCTCCATCTTCACCCTGAGACAGGGTCAGGTTGTCCATGTCCCCTCCCATGATGACGCCTCACGCACTTCACTGCAGCCTCCCCTGATATTATCCCTGAACTCTCCTCCGGAGGATGTGCTGCAGCGATGAGCCATTCATCAAGATATTTAATGACCACAACATCTCTCCTTGTCATCAACTTTATTTACATCCACAAAGCAGCCTCTTGTTTACCGATTGGTCCTGAAGGACCTTCTGAAACGATCTCCGTCAGCTTATTTAAACATAAATAAATTGACAGCAGAGCAACAAGCTGCCAACAACTGGAGCCTCTGAATGAGTGGTGACGAATCGAACCGTCTCTTCATCCCATTCCAGCTGGTGCCTGTCACACACACTGACACACAATGTCAATATTGTACCAGGCAGAGAGAAAAAAAAAGGTGAGATGACAGTCCATAAGCCAACATTGACTCCTGCCGAACGGCCGTGCTGTAGAGGTTTATTTGCACTAACACAATGAACGTGCACAGAAAGACGAGTTCCTCTGAGGGACGGTTGTCAACAGCTCGGATTTCTCTCTAGAATACTTTTGATTTTTTGATCTCTGAGAGGACAAGAAGAGCTATTTCAGTATTACTCTTCAATAACCGGGGTTGACAGCCTGGAACGCACAGCTTCCCTCTCATCACACGGGCTTCCATGTCTCCACCTCAGGTCTGTTAGAAATATTCATTATGAATCTTTGTAGAAAGACTTAATTTTAAAACCTCCATGACTGAGCTGACAGGATGTTTCCTGGTGGTTAAAACACTCCTTCAGAATAAATGTAGAACCTGATCGGATCCACTCTGTGTGAACTACACACACTTTGAGTCCAAATATTGTGCATCATTTGTCACCACAATCTGTTTCATCACAGCATCGAATTCACATCGCAAATACTGCTAATGATATGACAAACATGCCTGTAGAGACGGTCCAATCTGTCCGTGTCACACAGCAAAGCTGAGACAGAGAAATGTTCTTCAACAGCAGGATGAGGAACAGAAACAGTCCTGGAAGAGGGAGGAACATCCGAGGAATCACCTCCTCAGATGTTTCTGCTGGTTAGGACTTTAACAGCTGTTTTATAGAATGTAAACATGTTTGTCTTGATTGATTTATTTGTTTTAAACGGATCCATCAGAAGATAAAAAGTATGATCACTTACATGAAACCTGTGACCAGTTACAGGAATATTAATGGAGCTCAGATACATCCTTTCACATTAATAGCACCAGGACAAACAACAAACAAACACCAGATTAATGTTGTTGTAGAAGTAAACAAACTGCTTTAATAACAATATACAAACTGTTAAACATCAGCTGATTTTGTTCTGTTGTTTGATCATCTCAGTGTTATAAAAGCCTGTGTAAAGTAACAACAAATGTGTTCTGAGTTTGTCACTGCACAGGAATATTAGTTATTAGTCATCCAGACAAATTTGAATGATTAAAAACACTGCATATGAAGCATATGAAGTTTGTTTACAAAATAAGGAAAAAAGGATGAGTTTTCTCTGCTCTGAGACGCTGGGGGCGTGTCCACTGCAGGCGCTGAAACCTGTCTGTCTCATCCTCTAGCAGCACCTCCTTCTCTTCCCCACATCACTGCATTTCCTCCGTTTCTGAGTTCCGGCTGGTTCGTTAAGTTTGAGGTTCTACCCACATGTAAAACTGCTTTTGCATCGCTGCTTTTTGAGGAGTTGAAATATTTCCACACAACCGCAATGATTCAGACTTGTTGATCAGTGAAGGAGCGGAATGTGCTGCTACGCCATTCTGAGCTTTGTTTAGCATATGAAGGCAGCAGGTGGCAGAAGTAGCTCCTACCTATCATGCTGGTTTAGTTACTGTCTACTGTGTGGCTCCTCTGCACAAAATCCACCCAAAGCTTTTTCAGACGGTCATCCCTCGGATGAAGGAGCGGGAAAACCACTGAAGCTACCGCACTGTACGGTTTTATATGACGAGAGCAGCAGGGGGCGGGGTTATCCTGAAGGGCCCTTTTAGACCCGCCCATAAAATCCTGAAACAGAAAACTCTTGAAACGCAATTTGAAGGCTAGCTCCACAATTCAGTTTTTAATTGTTGGGAGGTTTTTCACATGTTTAGAACATTTATTATGTTTATAATGTGGTTAGAAGAAAATAGCAGAATTCCCTTTACACGGTCTTTAAAGACTGGTGCCCAACTAGTGTCATGGATGTATCTTTGCTCCATTAATAATCCTGCTTTGTGTTTGCAGCAAACTGTCTTGCATCTGTCTCTGCTGGAGGAGACTTCTCACCTCGTCTCTATAACAAACACATCTTCAACATTCATTTGGCCCTTCCCTGTCTGACTTATACAAGTCTGCTTTGTTCTTGTCACAACAGAGATGAAATGAATTCATGTGACCTCAGAAAGTCAAGACATGAAAGTGGACAGAAGTCAGAGGTGTAGATGAGCAACGGCAGGAGGCTCTCCGGGTGTCGGGCCCCTCAGAGCGCCTCTGATGAGAGAGATGAACAGGTCTGTCAGTCTGCTGGCAGCAATCAAGGCAGCCATGAAGCTCTCAGCATGTTTCCTGCCTGCTCATTACCAGCCGCTGGAGCCACAGGCCGCCGCGCCGAGCGCCACTGATGTGTGACTTACCTTCAGCTCGGATGGTAAATGGAGAGTCTCCGGGTCTCTTGGCCGAGAACTGGCCCCCGAGAGAGGTCATTAGAAAGCACAGGCTGAAGAAGCCGACCCCCACCACAAAGATCCTGCAGGAAAGAGGGACATTAAATTACAAAAGGGCAATTTACAAGGTTGGAGCTCATGAAGCAGAAACAGAAATAAAACAAGGCAGGTGTTGTTTCACTGTGGGAGGAGCTCACGTGGATAAAGCTGCACGAGCCAGCTGAGGGAGGATTTAAGTGACGTTGAAGCGCGCGTGCACTTTGTTTCATTTCAAATGAACATTACAGACGGGTTTCGGTGTCACGGTTGTGTTCGGACGCGGAGCTCCGGTTCGTTCGGGGTGATTGTCGTGGTTCATCTGAGCGCTCGTGCTGAGAAAATGTTTGGAACCAATCTTTTTTATGAAGTGATGCTGCAGGTCACACTTCAGTTACACATATGATTCTGTTATCTGTTTTTATTATAAGAATCTGATTCCAGAGCTGCAGTCAGTCACCTGGAGCCGAACAGAAGCTGCAGCACGAGGCTTGTTGAACTCAAACCAGGTGTGGAACGTAGCAGAAGAAATAAAACTAACGGGAAACTTTAAATGTGTCGAGTATCATCTTAAAACTTGCTGATAATTCAACATGTAACGCTGCGTGTCTGTGAGTTTGCGCGTGCTGACGGTGTGCTTGGCTCACTGCTGGAGCTGAGACAGCAAACCTTAATTATGACTCAGCCTGTTTTCCTAATTAATTCCAAATGAACTGAACCTGCAGGATTTACTCTGAAAATCCAAGTAACTGCCACGAGTGTTTTTTTCCTTTTAGTTGGTTCATATCCGCCCGGACACGCGTTTCCTAATTAATCCAACAGGTAATTAAAGCATGCTACATGTTATTAATTGCAGTATGATGTATGCAGCATGTGTACATGTGATGATCATGTGATTCTGCTCTGCGAGTGTGAAATAAAGTTGGCAGGGTGTGATCTGAGTTCTACAGCCAGTGATGGTGATGTGAAGCGCTCAGTCTCACCTGAACGGTTTGAAAGTGACAGGGCATCTCCTCACCATCATGGAACGCTCACTGGTGGCCGCAATCATTTTCCACACGCAAAGAAAGCGTCAGTTCTGACCGACATGTCGCTCGTCTGCACGTCAGATTGCGTCGAAAGCATGAGATTATAATCCCGGATGGATGGGTGGCGATAGACGGAGGAAAATGGGGGTTCAGACGCGCAACTTCTGATTGCTGCCCCCCACCCCGGCTGGCTTCCTCTTCGCTTGCTGCTGTGGAGCAACTTCAGCAGAAATCCCGCCGGTGCTCGCTGCTTGTGCTGCAGACAGCAGCTGGACGCGTCCCCTGACGCCGAAGCAGCAAGATGTTCTGCAGTATTGTCCTGTGATGGAGTTGGACTCTCATCAGGCTGCTAAATGTTCTGGAAACAAAGCAGCACCGAGCACAATGCAGGACTGCTGAGTTCACTGAATCCTCGGAGTGTGCAGAGCTCCGACCTCCCTCTCATTATAATAAAAGCACAGCTGTGGATCGCTCACAGTTAGCGCCACCTAACGGCCGAGTGTCGCGTGCAAAACCGGATTCCTTCACGTTCATCCAGCCATCCATTTTCTACACCAGTTCGTGCTCACGGTTCGTGGGGAGGGGCGCGGTGGCGGGATGGGGGGGGGGGGGGGGGGGGGGGGGGGGGGGGGGGGGGGGGGGGGGGGGGGTAGTCCGGTGGAGCTGTAGCCCGGACAGGTCATCTGTCAATCAAATGGCCACATAGAGGCGTGCAACAGTAACACTCGGTGAAGGAACCGAGGGGTCCGCTCCTTTTCAGTCAGCCGGGCGGAAGTGATGACGAGCGGGTGAGAAGGAGTTTCATTCCTGTGTGGAAGGGAAGGCGTTTCCCGACCGGAACAGGTGCCACCACCTTGAAGGTCGACCTGCCAGAGTCGATAGAGAAACTAAAGGTGGCAGAAACCATCTGGTGGTTACACAGAGACTGTAATTCAGCACATTTCAAACTTGTTGATTTTATTCACGTGGTCCTTAGTATCGAGACATGATTTTGTTTACATCTGTCACGTGGTGGAAGAGGACCTTAATGTTCGAGCCCCTGGATCCGGACCTCTGATCGCCCGTTTAAAATCAAGAGTTAAACTCCTCCCGCCCAGCTGGCCACTTAGTCACCAGGGCAATATATGGTGCGAACCCAGTGACATGAAGAAACGATGCCCAAAATAGACTGAATTATTAGCTGAGAAGATTCTTTTAAATGAAAGAGACTCCAAAGGACATCTTATCATGGTGTTGACTCACGTTGATCCAGGAAATGATTTCATCAAGATTAGATTATTTAAATCCACATGGAGCAGAATCCTCTGAAATACTTCATGAAAGTAAAAACTATCTACAGTTTAGTTCAGGGAAACGCTGCGGTTCACTTGAAAACATTTCCTCAAAATTATTATGAAACGTTCAAATGCTTTTCTGTGAAATCATTGAGAAGAACCGATGGACCTTCTGTTCACTTGTAATGGACAGAAAGTCTGACATGAGTTGGATGTCCTTTCAGTAAAACAGATCAGTGTCCTCAATGCTGCTCCCACCTGTGAGAGGAAATGATGAGTGTTATTTCAATGAGCAGAGTCCTGAAAGGTGTGGAGTGAGAAGAGGAGGGAGGTCTCACTCCTTCCCATGAGGAGCAAAAGGCTAATGTGAGGCGCTCGGCTCATGCAGAGGTTATTGTGCCTTTAATGGAAGCAGACCATTGTGCTTCTGAATGCTCGGGTTCCCACAGGAGGAAAAAAATAGAACATAATACTGAAGTACAAACTAAGAGGAAGTTCAAAGGATGAACAAGATGATGAAGCATTAAGTGTACTAGCTGAAAGAAAAGACCTGAACTTCAACATGTAAATAACAGGAACATTAAAAAAACAGGCTGTAAAGGAGTCGTTAAAAGATTCAAAGAAATATTTGTTTTTAATAAATAATTGTTATTTAACTCAGAATATTTTATTGATTGTATCTGATAATGTTGTTTTCACTAAACATCTGGTAGCTTCAGAAGTTAGAACAAAGTCTTCTTTTTGTTTCTGCTGATCAAACACCAATCAGATGTTTGTAGCTGAATGTCTCTAATGTCTGTCTTCTATGTCCCATAATGTCTCTTTATATTCACGTGTCTGTCTGTAAGAACCAGAACTGATGAGAACCAGAGACAAAGTCCTGGTGTGTAATATACTGGATCAAATAAAGCTGGTTCTGACTCTTTCAGCACCATGGACAGCTCCACGCTGCGACCAGGCTCAACGTCGCCACCCAGCGGACAGTAAACACACTGCAGCAACGTTACAGGAAAACCTTCAAGTTTATTGTTTGAACAGATCCTTTAAATGCTCGTTAGAGGAAAAACGAACTTAAAGACTGATTTTTAACAGTTTTTAAATCAAATCTGATTTATTAAAAATGCATTTAGTGCATTCAGCACTGAAGTATAAGTCTGTTAATATCAAATGTTTTCTTTTAAAGACGAGTGAAAGGATACAACTAAAAAATCTATTTAAAAAAACTAAATATAAACAATATGTTTACATGTTTAAAATCTGACTTTCAATTTTTATTATGTGTTTAAACTTTCATAAGAAATACATTCTGCTTCCAGTTTATTCATTATTTATCTTTAAATCTGGTGAAATTCTTCCTTAAAATTTCAGAGACATTGTTTTCATTATTGTGTGTTTCCAACATCAGCCCTATGAAAGAAGAAAACATTTGAAGACGTCAGTAAAAGAGAAAACCAACACTGAAGAGCTCTATTCAGCATCGGCACAATGAACCATGAGCAGCTGTATCTTCCCTCTCCATGGCAACCGTGTGTACTATAATGGGTGTTAAATTTATTTTAAGTCAAAGCACAAGCTGGGCACAACTTGATGAACACGGACTGAATTAAATTCATTTATTACCTTGTTTACAACGTTCCTGCTCATTTATAGTTTGATGAAACATTAAAAACTCGGATCAGCTGCAGGACGAGGAGAAAATCTGGGAATGTTGTAAAGTCTTTTAAATATAATGACGTTTTTCACGCAGAAGGATTTTCTACTCTACTGTGGAACCTTGTGGTGACGAGAACGTTGCTTCAGATTTGGATCTAAATCATTAACAGAAGGACTGAAGGAGGTTCCAGACAGAACCACAATCAAAGAGGAGAACCAGAACTTCTACAAACTGATTTCTAAAATAAATAAAATGTCCAGGAACATGAATGTTTGTTGACAGAAAATTAGATGAAAACAAAACATAATGTTTAACCAGATTTAGACTAGAGATGAAGAATCTAATGACGTCAGCTCAGAGGAAATGATCTTAAATTTTCTCTAAAGTTTTTCCTGCATCAGTTAAAACATTAAAAATACTGAAAACTATTCAGTTCTTAGTTATTTTCTCATTAAGGTTTTTCTTTCATCTTCAGAGCACCAACACTTTTAAAAAGCTTCTTTGAAATCAAAAACATGCAAATTTCCTTTGACTGTTTCAAGAACACATGAACGTGACAGAAGAGATTTCTTAGTTTTCACTGATTTAAACGTTTATAAATTTTTGCAGAATGTGTGACAGTAACTGTTCTTTAAGAACAGCTGTTGTAAAAGCAGCTGATCAGCTGATCTCAGAACTCTCTTGGGCAGGTAAACACTCTGCATGGTACAGAGGAGCATCACTACTAAGAACCTTAAAAACAAGCAACAGGATTTTAAAACGGATCCTAAAAGGTTCTGGAAGCCCGTGTAGAGCAGAAAGAACAGGAGTGATGTGGTTCCAGTCAAACAAGCTGCAGCGTTCTGAACCAGCTGAGACGCTGCAGAGAGGATCTAAACCAACATGAAGACATTTAGATTATAAATCATGAACAACTCATTCAGTTCTACTGAGATACAGCTGGAGATTAAAGAACCTTCAACACAGAGCGGAACCGTTTATCAGACTCAAAAACCTGTAAAGGGTCAAACCAGGAGGAACAGCATTTATATGTAAGAGGTCTCATAAAACCAGAAGAAGGGTCCTGAAACCCGAACACTGTGACTTCAGTCTTTATAAATGTCAAAGTTTGACTCCATCAGTAAAGAGAGTTAAAGCTACAGACTCTTTACAGTTGGACCTTAAATGTCCCTCTTTGTCACACATGAATGTTTCTGATCTAATCAACATAAATATTAGACAAATATAGAATCAATAAGAACTCGTTAAGGGATCAAACAACTTTTTCTCTATATTATACATGAATGTGACGGTTTAACAGGTGAAACATAAAAACACCTTGAATTATTTTCCAGATGTTGGCAGCACCTGGAGACAGATTCATATAACTCATGTGTTGATGTTCGTCTCGTATTGGAGCTTTTGTTTCATTTATTATCAAGTTGTTCCATTTTGTGTCTATAATAAAACAAAACTTTCATAATGCAGTTTGATTGACACCTGGCAAAATGAGAACTTCCTGTTCACAGCAACAAACATGTTACCTGTCAGGGTTGAAACGGTTTCTTTTGTTGTTTGTGCACATCTTCATCACGAAGCACAACAAGCATCAAAACGAGGATGTCACTGGTTCAAAACCCCGACGTTCAGCTCAAACCAAAGCTCAGCTGCTTTACTTACACGTTCTTATAAAACCAGGAGAGAAACTTGATTCTCAATGTTCATTTTTGAGATCAAACCTGAGAGTCACTTAAACATTTTCTCAGAGTTTAGACTTTTCTTCAAAAAGCTGCAGTAAATTCCAGCTTCGCCTCGGGATCATAACAGGTGAGTTCAGAGGTGCAGCCCACCTCCAGGCTTCATCCGTCTGATGATGTAAAACCTGGAATCAATGCTGCAAAAAGACTGATGCAATAAACTCTTTCATTTTCAGGTGTGTGGATGTAAAGCAGATCATTTGATAGGAATGTGTTCTTTCATCATGAACTTAGAACCTTTTTATAAACAACCTGCAGAAACAGAGTTAGCTTAAAGAAAAACTGTATGAATTTGATGTGATTGTCCTTGTTTTCATCCCGTCCTGGTGTAGCTACACATTGTTGGAATGCTTCTCATCTCTTGTTCTGCAGACCAGACTCGGTAACCGAACTGGACTCATTTATGCAGTTTGACTCTGTGTTGCTTCATCAGCCTAATACTTCAGTCAGAATCTCGGGTTAGGGTTCTCGGTCGAGACCAGCATCTCTTTGTGTTTCATGTTAGAGGATTTTTGCTGTTGATCTTCCTCGTGCTGTTTCTGCTGCGCACGTGTGCAATTCCTCTTCTATCCACCAGGTGTCCTCAGTCTGCACCGCTAACATGCCTCAGTCTACATTTCTCGCTACACTTGGTTGTTTTTTGCAGTGGAAACTTGATGCTGATGAGGAGCATGAGAGCACGTCTGGGATGTGGAAAATATCAGGAAGAAAACATGTTGGATATTGTTTCTATACTTGCCTGTTTCAACCTGCTGCCGTCTCCTTAAAATCCCTGAAGTCTTCTACACTTACAGTTTTATAAAGTCACTCCCAGCGTATGATCTGGGTTGTTATAAGAGTTCGACTGTGCAGTAAATAAAAAGAGATTTCATGGTTTTGGCACTTATATTCATATTAAGCTAAAGACTCAGCTGCACATTGTCAAGCAGAAACTTTTTATCTCCACAAATACATCATATTTTAAAAAATGAGAAAAATATTTACACATCTTTTCTTTTGAATTAAATAAACTGTGTGGCCTGTTTGTACATGTGGTGAGTCGAGCAGGTAACTGAAGGTCAGTATCTTTAACGATGCACCTCGTCATAATGTTGATGTTCATTTAATGACTTACTGCAAACACACGAAGGCATCGAGGAGACTCGAGAGGAGTTCCAGATTAACAGGTAGGTACTTGTTCTTGATTGTCAGGAGATCATTTTATTCTTTTCAATTTCATCTTTTGAGACTGAAGGAAAGTTGGAGGTTCCAGGAATCCAGAGAGAAGATCAGAGTTCTTCTGCAGACATCTCACTAACATTCCACCCGTCAGCATCAAACCCTCTGAGAAGGTTTTACACAAAGTTCAGGAGTTTTTATGGGAATGTTTTTATCATTTGTGAAGTCAAACACTGATGTTGGAGGGTCGGGTTACTCCAGGCCAGAGGTGGTTAAATTCAATGGATGTAAAAGGCCACACACACACACACGCACCCACGCACACACACACCCACGCACACGCGCACACACGTCTCTGTAATCACAGCTGGCAGCACATCTTGTCTCAGCAGGTCGGAGTTATTTAGGATTGTAACAATTCAATAGAAAGAACAACATGAACAAGTTTACAGTTTTACTGCCATAAATCAAGAAAAAACTTGTTTAGATTAAATAATAAGAGTTCTGCTGAAAATAGAACATATATATATATATCAAGTGCAAATTTTCACACAACTGGAAAGTCTGTCATCAAAGACTTAGACCAAATATCTTTAATAACATTAAAGAGTTGAAAATGTTTATTATAAGAGCTCAGCTGATTTAACAGAGTTAGAACTTCATTCACAATCCTACAGTGTATTCAGGACATGACTTCTGTTTAATGTAGGTTCTAGATAGATGGAACCTGAGACCACCTCCTCTGTTTAATGTAGGTTCTAGATAGATGGAACCAGAGACCGCCTCCTCTGTTTAATGTAGGTTCAAGATAGATGGAACCAGAGACCTCCTCCTCTGTTTATTGTAGGTTCTAGATAGATGGAACCAGAGACCACTACCTCTGTTTAATGTAGGTTCAAGATAGATGGAACCAGAGACCACCTCCTCTGTTTAATGTAGGTTCTAGATAGATGGAACCAGAGACCTCCTCCTCTGTTTAATGTAGGTTCTAGATAGATGGAACCAGAGACCTCCTCCTCTGTTTAATGTAGGTTCTAGATAGATGGAACCAGAGACCACTACCTCTGTTTAATGTAGGTTCAAGATAGATGGAACCAGAGACCACCTCCTCTGTTTAATGTAGGTTCTAGATAGATGGAACCAGAGACCACCTCCTCTGTTTAATGTAGGTTCT
>SSNP01000022.1:4949799-4968606 GCA_006937955.1 Pachypanchax playfairii | reverse complement strand
GTAGGTTCTAGATAGATGGAACCAGAGACCACCTCCTCTGTTTAATGTAGGTTCTAGATAGATGGAACCAGAGACCACCTCCTCTGTTTAATGTAGGTTCTAGATAGATGGAACCAGAGACCACCTCCTCTGTTTAATGTAGGTTCTAGATAGATGGAACCAGAGACCACCTCCTCTGTTTAATGTAGGTTCTAGATAGATGGAACCAGAGACCACCTCCTCTGTTTAATGTAGGTTCTAGATAGATGGAACCAGAGACCACCTCCTCTGTTTAATGTAGGTTCTAGATAGATGGAACCAGAGACCACCTCCTCTGTTTAATGTAGGTTCTAGATAGATGGAACCAGAGACCACCTCCTCTGTTTAATGTAGGTTCTAGATAGATGGAACCAGAGACCACCTCCTCTGTTTAATGTAGGTTCAAGATAGATGGAACCAGAGACCACCTCCTCTGTTTAATGTAGGTTCTAGATAGATGGAACCAGAGACCACCTCCTCTGTTTAATGTAAGTTCTAGATAGACGGAACCAGAGACCACCTCCTCTGTACTGTAGGGTTCTAGATAGACGGAACCAGAGACCACCTCCTCTGTACTGTAGGGTTCTAGATAGACGGAACCAGAGACCACCTCCTCTGTACTGTAGGGTTCTAGATAGATGGAACCAGAGACCACCTCCTCTGTTTAATGTAGGTTCTAGATAGATGGAACCAGAGACAGCCTCCTCTGTTTAATGTAGGTTCTAGATAGATGGAACCAGAGACCACCTCCTCTTTTTAATGTAGGTTCTAGATAGATGGAACCAGATACCACCTCCTCTGTTTAATGCAGGTTCTAGATAGATGGAACCAGATACCACCTCCTAGTGTAGGTTCTAGATAGATGGAACCTGAGACCCCCTCCTCTGTTTAATGTAGGTTCTAGATATATGGAACCTGAGACCACCTCCTCTGTTTAATGTAGGTTCTAGATAGATGGAACCAGAGACCACCTCCTCTGTTTAATGTAGGTTCTAGATAGATGGAACCAGAGACCACCTCCTCTGTTTAATGTAGGTTCTAGATACATGGAACCTGAGACCACCTCCTCTGTTTAATGTAGGTTCTAGATAGATGGAACCAGAGACCACCTCCTCTGTTTGATGTAGGTTCTAGATAGATGGAACCAGAGACCACCTCCTCTGTTTAATGTAGGTTCTAGATAGATGGAACCAGAGACCACCTCCTCTGTTTAATGTAGGTTCTAGATACATGGAACCTGAGACCACCTCCTCTGTTTAATGTAGGTTCTAGATAGATGGAACCTGATAGATGGAACCAGAGACCACCTCCTCTGTTTAATACAGGGTCTAGATAGATGGAACCTGAGACCACCTCCTCTGTTTAATGTAGGTTCTAGATAGATGGAACCAGAGACCACCTCCTCTGTTTAATGTAGGTTCTAGATAGATGGAACCAGAGACCACCTCCTCTGTTTAATGTAGGTTCTAGATAGATGGAACCTTAGACCACTACCTCTGTTTAATGTAGGTTCTAGATAGATGGAAGCAGAGACCACCTCCTCTGTTTAATGTAGTTCTAGATAGATGGAACCAGAGACCACCTCCTCTGTTTTATGTAGGTTCTAGATAGATGGAACCAGAGACCACCTCCTGTTTAATGTAGGTTCTAGATAGATGGAACCTTAGACCACTACCTCTGTTTAATGTAGGTTCTAGATAGATGGAACCAGAGACCAACTCCTCTGTTTAATGTAGGTTCTAGATAGATGGAACCAGAGACCACTACCTCTGTTTAATGTAGGTTCTAGATAGATGGAACCTGAGACAACCTCCTCTGTTTAATGTAGGTTCTAGATAGATGGAACCAGAGACCACCTCCTCTGTTTAATGTAGGTTCTAGATAGATGGAACCACAGACCACCTCCTCTGTTTAATGTAAGTTCTAGATAGATGGAACCAGAGACCACCTCCTCTGTACTGTAGGGTTCTAGATAGATGGAACCAGAGACCACCTCCTCTGTACTGTAGGGTTCTAGATAGACGGAACCAGAGACCACCTCCTCTGTACTGTAGGGTTCTAGATAGATGGAACCTGAGACCACCTCCTCTGTACTGTAGGGTTCTAGATAGACGGAACCTTTGCTCTTGTGAAACTGTGCATCGTATATAAACATTAGATTATTTAGAACCTGAATCTTGTTTCATATCTGATAATATTAGTTTATAATTTAAGATCAGAAACAGATAAAACAGAACAGTGTATGTGAAACTGATTATCTTTATGTTCTTGTCTGGTGGAACCTCCACAGTCTCTTTGTGTTTACATCACTCATCCATTCCAGGACAAGTCTGTTCCTGCTTCAGTGTAAACCTGAAACCAGCCGACTACAGCAGAAGCTCCGTACACTCCCTGTTAGGATGTTCTCTGAGCACAGAGAGAATCCTCGAGTTCTGCACACTAGCATGGTTCTTAAAGAATCACTGGTTCTGGATTAAATATTTTGCTTGTATGTATTTTATTTCCTGTTTTAAATATCAATTAAAATGTCGATCAAGGGAATGACATCATCCAACGCCCTAAGGAAACATCAGGCGCTTGTCTGGATTTTCATTGTGTGGTTCAATGTAGCAGCGTGTGTTAGCGGTGAGTCCTTCTCTAAGTGCATGACACTCTGTAATGGATCTATGATGTCAGCATTAACATGGAAACCAGAACCAGAAGGATGTGCACAGTTCATGTTCTAATGCAGAACATCTCGTATGCTGCAGAGAAACTTCATGTTCATGAAGGACGGGAGGATTTTATTTAAAAACATTTCACATTCAAGTCTTTCTAATTTAACTGAGTCAATGACTCGGACAAATGAATCAAGGCTTATTATATTCTCAAGAAATAAAGCTGGTTTATAGCTGCAGACAATCACAAACATCTCTAATAACAGTTTGATTCATACAACAATATCTTAACAGTAATGAGGTGATTCTTAGAGAACTATCAGCCTAAAGTTTGGCATGTCGTCAGGTTTCAGCAGATCTTTTACTTTTTGGATAAAGTTTCTATGTTAATAGATTTGTAGGTTTCAAATATCTTCTTTTGTTCTCCTCAGTTTTAAAGCAGATTCTTCACGTCATGTTCAGGTTTAAAACCCAAAAGGGAAAGTCTCACAGAAAGTCTAAAGACATTTTTATCAAGATCTGAAAATATTCCAGGAACGTCTTGCTGCTTGAAAGCAAACTGTGTAAAGACGTGTGGATGTTTGGAATCCTCTGCAGAGTTCAGTACATGTAAACCCTCTGAAGCAGACGTGAATGTCATCGTATTTATGAGCCCTGAAGTTCCTTGTTTTGGCTGAAATATGATCCACTTGCTGTTTCACAGCAACAACTCTGATCATCTGCTGATCAAGACAAACTGTGTCCTGAGTGTCATAAAGTCTGATCTTAATTTCTCTCCCTGATCAGCCAATGAAAAGGTAGAGCTGCACGCCAGAGAGCGGGTGTCGGCACGATGTGGAGAGAATGTGACTCTGACGTGTAACGCCACCTCGTCACAGCAGCAAGACATAAGAAAGTTTTTCTGGATGTTTGGAAACAGGAAGTGTTCGTCTGAAGCAAACCAAACTGAGCCGGGGTTGCAGTGTGAGCGCATCAACAGCACGTTCAACCACGTACTCACTCTGACCCTGAACCACGTGATGCCAGTCGACCAGGGACGATACCTCTGTAAGCTCTACTCCACCAGAGGATCATGGAATAATGGAAGTCATCTGAGTGTAGAAGGTGAGTGAATGTGATAAACGATGGGTTCTTGTTCTTCACACTGCAGTTAATCAGTCTTGTGAAGATTGTTTCTCTTCATGTTTCATCGTTTTTAATCTTTACAGATTGTTTGGAAAAGTCGAAAACTTCAAGGAACAACACGCATGCTACATGTTCGTTTGAAGGGGTTTACCCCAGCGGAGTGGTCCACTGGTACCAGGGAGACACTAACATTACATATCATGCAGATACACATGAAGAGGAAGACAAACACAAGCGTTTCAAGGTTTGGAGCACGATGAAGACAGACGAGATGAATCAGTCTTATAACTGCTCGCTGTGGATTCCTGCTCTCAGCAGGTACATCTCCACACAGGAAGTCACCTCAACAGGAAGTTTAACCAAACTGCAGTGGATCTGTATGACTGTCACCATGATGGTGAGTCTTATGATGTAAGATGGTTGAAATAACAGCGGACATGTTTAAATAGCATCCTGATTTGAAACGACATATAACGTCTCATTATGAGGTAAACAGGATTTATTTACATTCCAAACAGAAAGAGAGAATAGATGAGTGATTTACTGTAAAAACACATTTTAAGATTCTTTTCTTGATGTTTAATTAATATAAGAACAGTTTGAACACATCAGGTCTGATTGGGATGATTCCTGCATGTTAGATAAACCATCAGACATTTACCTGGTGTCCAGAAGGGGGCAGTATTTCCCTTCAGTATTAAACAGCTTCACTCTGTTCAACAGCTTGAATCACCTTCTATTTTAAATAATTACCATCACGACTGTCTTCTCTTAGAAAAACACTGAGACTCATTCTTTTATGTTTATATTTTTCACATTTTGTTCATTAAATACAACAAACATAGTTTCTCATTTTAAACATTGACTTTATGTAAATCTGCTGCAGAATTCTGTGACTATGTATTAAACATAATCCATTTGACTTCACAGGAATAAGGAATGTCATTCTATTTGAATCTGTATTTCTGTGTTGGTGTTTTCACTTTTCTTTAATGTGAATGTTGTTTTGCAGATTTGGACTTTTATCTCACTGAACTGCGACTTCTGGTGACAAACTACGACCTTCACTCACGACACACTTTCCAAAATGTCTCGAAACGTTCACGAGGGTTTTGGGTTCCTTTGAGTTCATCGTTCTCGTGTCTCGTGTGTCAGGCGTCTGTCTGTAGTGACACAGAAAGTGAGAGAACTGTGAGCGGGGCAGGCGATCGCTGATTATTGAGACTGACTGAATCTAATATTTTAAGAAATGAGGGTGAATCAATAAATAATAAACAAGAACATTTACACAACCTTCAGAAACCTGACAAACAGAACATTCCTGTATATTTTCTTTTAGCTTTGTGTTGCTAACAGTCGCAGTTCAGTGAAAAGAAACAACCTTTATCTCTGCAGACTGAACGAGACTGTTATCATTTCTTTAGATTTTTTATAGTTTTGTTTTTATAGTTGGATGTTTTCTTACTGATCGAGAGACAAGAGATCATCATGTCCAGCAGAACAAACCTGAGATGATCTCAGAGATGTAAACAGAAAGAGAACCGTGTGTTCATGTTGATTTTATATCTGAATAAAACATACGTCTCTATCTGGTTAATGCAGAAAATATTTAGTCCCTCCAGGGTGTTCGAGTTGGAAAAACATCAAGTTATTCAAGAGGAGAGATCGAAAAAGCAAACGACCAGAACCAGAGGAGACATTGTTTAACACAGATGAACATTATTATCTCACAAGAGAACATAGAGAGACTAAATTAGACTCATCAGAGGAGATCGATGAGTCAGTGAAACAGGAAATGGATCTTTTTAGTTATATGTGTTACTGCAGTGGCTGGAACACATAAAAAATCAATAACTCTTATATAGGTCTGAGTTTCCAAACAGCACGATCAGGTCGTCGTGTAGAAAAGAACATCATCATCATCCAGCCTGTATACAGTATATATACACTCATCGGCCACTTTATTAGGTACACCTGTCCAACTGCTCGTTAACACTTAATTTCTAATCAGCCAATCACATGGCGGCAACTCAGTGCATTTAGGCATGTACACATGGTCAAGACAATCTCCTGCAGTTCAAACCGAGCATCAGTATGGGGAAGAAAGGTGATTTGAGTGACTTTGAACGTGGCATGGTTGTTGGTGCCAGAATGGCTGGTCTGAGTATTTCAGAAACTGCTGATCTACTGGGATTTTCACGCACAACCATCTCTAGGGTTTACAGAGAATGGTCCGAAAAAGAAAAAATATCCAGTGAGCGGCAGTTCTGTGGGCGGAAATGCCTTGTTGATGCCAGAGGTCAGAGGAGAATGGCCAGACTGGTTCGAGCTGATAGAAAGGCAACAGTGACTCAAATAACCACTCGTTACAACCAAGGTAGGCAGAAGAGCATCTCTGAACGCACAGTACGTCCAACTTTGAGGCAGATGGGCTACAGCAGCAGAAGACCACGCCGGGTGCCACTCCTTTCAGCTAAGAACAGGAAACTGAGGCTACAATTTGCACAAGCTCATCGAAATTGGACAATAGAAGATTGGAAAAACGTTGCCTGGTCTGATGAGTCTCGATTTCTGCTGCGACATTCGGATGGTAGGGTCAGAATTTGGCGTCAACAACATGAAAGCATGGATCCATCCTGCCTCGTATCAACGGTTCAGGCTGGTGGTGGTGGTGTAATGGTGTGGGGAATATTTTCTTGGCACTCTTTGGGCCCCTTGGTACCAATTGAGCATCGTTACAACGCCACAGCCTACCTGAGTATTGTTGCTGACCATGTCCATCCCTTTATGACCACAATGTACCCAACTTCTGATGGCTACTTTCAGCAGGATAATGCGCCATGTCATAAAGCTGGAATCATCTCGGACTGGTTTCTTGAACATGACAATGAGTTCACTGTACTCAAATGGCCTCCACAGTCACCAGATCTCAATCAATCAATCAGATTTCTTTCTTTTATTTTCATGTAAAAATTTTAAAAGACTGAATTAAAACAAATAAACGTAAATTTCCTAAAAGTCATTAAGAGTTTGTCTTGCATGTCCAGGAACAACACAAGGACTAAAGTTCAAATGCAGCAAAATGATTGTAAATCAATAATATTTGATTATTTATACAATCTTTAGCTCTGACTGAAGAAAACAAGATGTCATTGTTACATCAGATTATACTATATGTTAACCAGACACAGCAACACTCAAGCTTAAACTAGAAAAAACAAACAACATGCGCCCTCTGGTGGTTGGCTGCAGTTTTTAGTCCCGCCCCCACATGTAAAGAAACGGGACATTTGTCCAACTAAAAGATAGAAACACACTTTATATAATTTTTGAAGAACAAGTGTTGATTAACATAGTTCTTGTCCTGCAGCTTCATGATCAAATAATATTCTTTGTTTGGTTACTTGATGCTTTGAAAACACCACGACTGTGTTCAGGTGAACAGGTGACGTCTCTGGTTCCACAATACAAGATGGCAGCAGCTATAAACATGATGTTACTGCTTCATATTTGAACATGAAGCTGGACAGAGATACATCGTCCATCTTTATACATGTTGATAGTCTCCGGTTGATTTATCTGACTTTAAAGAAGAATCTGATTAAGAGGATTTTAATCTTTTCTCTACACTAGAAGCAGATAAAACCTTATATTTCAGTTAATCAGTGTGTTTTCAGATCAAAAAGATTAAATTTCATTCAGCTGTACAAACATCAGAGCTGTGTGAGTAACCCAAATCCTCCGGCAAAGTCCAAAACAAACACACTCCTTCCTCAGATCCACCATCGTTCTCATAAACAACCATTAATAGGTTTTAATTACACTCTGATCTATTTGTTTATTCTCTTTGACATGATGATTGTTTGAATGTGCGATTAGGGACAAGCTACACAACAATTTGCCCCCTTGGGGACAATGAACACACATCAGTCTTCATCAGCTGATTTATCGCTCAGTAAATTTGTTTGGTGGGTTTTAAAAACTCAAAGTTTGATTTGCAGATGTGGGTTAAGAGCAGCAACTCCTGCAGTGTGAGTTCTATCATCAGGCTACTGAAGCATAATTTAATATTTAAAATCTTTTTTTTGATTCATGATCAACTGAGCAGCATCACAAACTCAAGATGTTTCTGCTGTTTTGTAAAGTTTTCCAATGAACACTGAGCAGTACGATATTCCATCTAAATTTAACACTGTTGCCATGGTGATCTAAACTTATGCACTTGACTGAGTCCTCTGACATGAACAGAGTTATTCCTTACAGATGTGCTAAGAGATCAACATCTACTCACGTTTCTAGAAGTGAATCTGGGGCATTTGATTTACTGCAGCTGCCATGTTAAAAGCCCCGCCCACTCATTCACTGGCACACAATAATAATAATACATTTTTTTTTGTAATTTCTAAAAAACATCCCATAACACTTTAGTAGGAACTATGTCAGGCCTGAATGTAGCGCTGTAACCACAGAAAACAATAACTGATGTTACTCACTCCTCCGTTCCACTGAACGCGCCACGTTAGTGATGCGTAATATACGACTGATAGCCGCCATTAAAGTCAACGAGACCTTTCCCACTGTGCACAAAGCAGAGCGCATGGGATGCATCCCAGAATCGTAGTGTCGCAAGCGTTATGTTGCTGTTCTTTTTTTTACACACTACACTTCTAAAACACGTCAAGTTCAGCAGTTTAGTTTGAACAAGACAGGAAATCAGGTGTTTGTAAAACGTAAAATACCCGGAAGTTTCAAAATTAAAGGACACGTGCAGATTTCTGTTTGTGAGACTACAAGAAAGTACAGTACCTGTGATGGGTTTGAAGTTCGGTGGTGTGAAAATAAGTCACATACCTTCTGGATATTTGTCGTCATCTTTCTCCCTTCTTGTTGTGTGTACTGATGAAATCACGTGTGTTTTTGCTATTCTCATGAGATTTCGTGATCTTCTGGGACCAGCTGGATGTAACGCTTGTCCGAGGGATATGCACGTGTAAAATGCTCCTGGTGGGAAGAGACACACGGCTGATTGCGTGAGCAAAACCCAACGTGCTGAAGATGCATCCAGTAGAAAGGAGGGTTAACTGTAAACACAAGAAGAAGAGGAGATGGTTATAGGTTAGGTTAGATCAGCTGGTTAGATCAGCTGGGACATGGCCATCAACACAAAACACAAGGGTGACATTCAAGACATCATCACTTTGATTAAAAACTGTTTAAAGGCTTGTAACAATGCCATTTCTGTATGGAAGCAAAGATGAAATTAATTCAAAATTAAATTTACAAAACACTTTTCTAACGTGAATGACAACCATCCAGAAAATGAGAGAGATACAGGAGTGTTTATACAAGGAGGGGTGATTAAAGACACTCAGATGAAAACCATGTTCTTTATGTTGTTAACCCTTGTAGCATTTTACTGATGCTAGAGGACGTATCTGAAGAAAATTAAGCTCAAAATTGCATTTCTAAGTATTTCTGCATTGAAATCACTGTGAATCAGTAGCAAAAGGAAAAATGTGGTTTGAAAAAAAAACAGCCACTTGGCGGGTCACAAGCTCCTGCTCCGCTAGCTGTAAGCTAACTGTAAGCTAGCGGTAGTGCTAGCATAAACAGAGAGCTCTCAGCAACGGGGGGTGGGGGATCCGCTGTACCAAAGGCTCCGCCCACAACACAGAGGTGAATTGCTAATGAGCTGCTGCTGCTATGCAGAAACTACTTCCTAGAAAAGGCACAGGTGTTTTTGCTTTTGGGTACAAACACCATAAGCATAATTTAAAGACACTGAGATTCTTTAAAATTGTTCAAAAGAGTTGATCTTTAATCGCAGGTGTGCTGATTACTAACAGGTAGTGTATGAGGAGCTGCAAACAAAGACTAAAGAACACAACATAACTCAGCTGAAAAGCTAAAACTGCATAAATAAACATTGTTATAAAACAAAAGCAGAACAGTTTGGAACCAGGATTATTTAAAGCTCCGTACTGCTGAGTCATCACCGGGACGGCCTGCTCGGGCCACCTGGAGGATCATTTACCTTCATTTATTCTAAACCGGTAATACTCAGAATATTTCATTACTACATAATGACCTTATCTTGTGGCCATAACACACAGATCTATCAAAAAATGATTCCTCACCATGAATTTGACAAAGTTGGTCTGTGAATGATAAACACCTAAACGTTTATTAGCTTCTTCACTCAGTTTTAATCTAAAACGTTGCTTTTCTTCTTCTGCTTTGACTCAAAGTCTTTTCTGCTCGTTCTTTCTTTGGCGCCACCTTTGTACCTGGAAGAGGAACTGCAGCGCTCACAAAAATATGTCAAAAAAGTAAGTAGAGTATGTTTCACCTTTGTTCTTAAGATCCCCGCTGCTTCCGGTGAATTGAGTAGAAGGACTTTTTTAACTGAATGTTACAGAATAAATGGAACTAATAAAGTTTTTTGCTGATTTCTTTCAAATCCAAACTGAGACCTTGATGCAGATTCAATGGCTCATGTTTTTCACACACATTGTTTGTAATTTAATCTAATGTTATTTTCATTTATTATTATTCTTCATAAATAAAAAATGGAAACTCTTCTTTTTCATTTCAGTCTCACATTAATAAGCTTCTCTGGAAAAAAATAGAGTGTTTGATGCCTTGCTGAAGGGCACATGGAAGGGCTCTGACCAAACCTCTTTTTGAGTCACACAACCCACACAACTAATTTAAAAGCACATACAACTCTGGACACATTTTTTTCCTACTTTTTTATTAAGGCATTACATTTATTTTAAATTAAATAAATATTTTGAACAAAGTGGAAAATAACCAAATTGACATTGTTTAAACCACTACAACTAGAAAAACAAAAGGTTTGTATAAGGTTCCAATTATTTGACCTAACAGCAGATGCTCCTCGTGCTGTGATTTATAGAGCGTATCATTATTTACAGCTCTGCAGCAGATATGTATGTAGGAGGAACAATGAAGAAGGTTATTTCTAGTTGTTAAAGAGCAGAATGTTCAGGAGTCGTACAGCGACTGTCACACAACAAGAAAAAGGATTGTCTCAAACTGGAAGAATTTCTGAACTGAATGTTCTGGTTTACGGTTCACTTCAAGTTTAAAAGTAGAAAAACTTGTTGTGTAGCAGAAGATCATTCTGATATTCAGTTAAAATATTTTGATTTAGGTAAATGTTTAAGGGCAAAGTTTGTGAGTTTTAATTAAATTAACTTAATTTAGCTGCTGCTTTTAGGTGTTTTATTTGGTAAGTATATTACAGTACGGAGCTGCACGGTGGTGCAGCGGGAAGCGCTGTAGCCCTGCAGTGAGGTCCTGGGTTTCAAACCAGCCTGGTCCTTTCTACATTTGCATGTGTGTGTTTTCTCCCGGGACTCCAGCTTCATCACACACACCAACAACATGCATGAGGTTAACTAGCAGCTCTAAACTGTCCATCGCTGTGAGAGAGAATGTGGTCACCTGTCCAGGTGTAGCCCCGCCTCTCGGCCAGGTGAAAGACACCAGCTCCATGTGACCCTTAACATGAACAAGCAGGTAAACGACTGGATGAAGGTTTTAAATGTTTTTTTTTTCAGACATCTGAAAGAATCTAAATAAAAACCATTAAATATGTTAATAAAATCTTTTTGTAAAATAAAATTCTGTATAATTACAACAGACCCCAAATATCTTCTGTTTTCTGTCTGTATCTTTAATCAGATGAGTGTCAGTTCCAGTCAACGATGCAGATGTTCCACATGTGTCTGACCTGCTCATGCCAGCAGCAGCTGTTAGTGCAGTAACAGGATCAAGAAGCAGAACAGAGACGTTCTCTTCCTGGACGATTTCAGTTAGAACATTTCTGCTACACTGAGTATAAGAACCTCGGCAGCAGCAGATGGTCAGTGAAGTCCGGTCTGAGGATTCTGAGGAAGCTGCTCCACATTACTATCCATTATCTCGCTGCATTACACAGTTAAACAGAGCCTCGCATCATGTGGCCTGAAACCCAAACACAGACACACCACTAACCCCCCCGCCCCCCGTCAGGTTCATGACACCTGAAGGTTTTCACACTTTCACCTTGGAGACAGAGTGCAAGCGGGTTCACAGATGTAGAGCGAGTCCTGTTTTCTGGATCCAGAGCTGCACTGAACCACCGACTCGTTCTGCACCGATTACACGATTACACACAACAGAAACATACAGTTTTAAACTTTCAGCAGTACTGATAGAAAGTTCATCAAGGTCTCCAAGTGCTTGAAGTTATTTACAGCAGGAAGGAGTTCACCTTGAAGACAGTAGATCCGGGTTCAAGGCCTTCCAAACATGTGAATGAAAACATGCCCTCAGATATTTATACACTGACTCATGATCACATCACGTCCCTGTGGATCTTATTATTCAACATTCAACACAGCCAGAGCTTGAAGCCTGACCCTCACTGCCACCGGTAGACTGGAGCGTGAGCTGTCCTACTTTAACACAGACTGATGTTCAATGTTTAACTGTGGAAGGACCCAGACATGCTGTAGACTCAGAACTGAATAATAAAACCATCTGGATAAAAAAAACAGAAAAAGATCAGGTTAGTAGCAGAAAACAATCTTTAAAGGAGAATAAGACAAAAACTGAGAGAAAGCAGGAAGTACTTATACAGGTAGAGGTGAGCAGTAACAGGTGGGAGAGAACCATTAAAGGTGGTAAAGAGGATTTTGTAGCAAATTTAGATGTCAAATTTACTTGAAATCATTTTTTTATCAGGGCTGTACGGTTGTGCAGTGGGTAGCGCTGTTGCCTTGCAGCGAGAAGGTCCTGGGTTTGAATCCGGGCTGGTACCTTTCTGCATGGCGTTAGCATGTTCTCCCCGTGCATGTGTGGGTTTCCTCCCACAGACCAAAAACATGCAAGAGGTTCATTGGTGACTCTAAATTGTCCCGAGGTGTGAGTGTTTGTGTGAGTGGTTGTTTGTCTCTGTGTGTCCCTGTGATGGACTGGTGACCTGTCCAGGGTGTCCCCCGGCTCACCGAAAGAACACTGGAGACACCAGCTCCCTGCGACCCTGAACAGGAAGAAGCAGGTTTAGAAGATGGATGCAGGATGGATGGATGGATGGATGGATGGATGGATGGATGGATGGATGGATGGATGGATGGATGGATGGATGGATGGATGGATGGATGGATGGACGGACGGACGGACGGACGGACGGACGGACGGATGGAATCATAGACCTGGTGAGGCTTGAAATAAAGTAGCCAATAGATAACGAACCTGTTTCCTTATCGTTTGATGAAATACATCAGAGCGGCTGTCAGCATTAGCTGAGTCACATCTCTAGTATGAAACAGTTTTTAAAAGCAGCTCCAGATTCCTAGAAACCTGCAGGATTTCCCACAGCAGACAGTTTAAAGGCACATGACCTGTATGAATACTCAATAATTTCCTCTTCTGCATGTAGTCAAGTTCAACAGAAACCTGTTAACCAGCAATCAACTCAAACCAGGTGTGATGAAGCAGTGAAGCATCTAAACCATGCAGGAGGAGGGGCCTGAGGACCTGGGTTAGGAACCCAATCTGAACCATATTGAGTGTGAACTGTGTTCAGGATCTGTTAGTGTGAAGAATGGACAAAACTACCATTTTTACAACAAGTAACACGGTAAATGTTGTGTATTTTTATAGAGCGTTTCTAGTCTTACTGAGCACTCAGTCACAGTCATCCAGTCACACAACCTGATAGGTAAATCAGGGGAGAGGAGGCGGGGCTAACATTACCAAAAAGTATCAAAAGCCATTGTGTTTCTCCTGTTTTTACAAATCAGATGTGTGTTTGGAATTTGTTACTAATGTCTCATTTACTGTTTTCATTTTTAATAGATTGTGATTATATGTATTTGTCTTTTTAAAAGTCTTTATCTTAAAAACAGGAATCAATATAAAGACATTGAATTTCTTCAGTCCTGGTTCAAGTTTCAGGATGATGAAAGTTGTTTTTCTGCATCACAGACTGAAACAGATGTTTTTAAAAACCATCTGATTATGACAGAAGAACTTTAACATGAAGGAAACTGGTTTTATATGTTTGGTTTTAGTTTATATGAACAGAAAAACTGCTTAAACATCTGAACTATGGTGGAATATTAAACGTTTCATTGTTTCTGTAGCAACTAGGAGTTTTTTACTTCCTATAAAGTTTCAATGGGTAATGAAATACACAAGCAGATTTCTAAAATCTGTCAGTTTCAAAAGTCTTGTCCAAAATAATAGAAATACAAAATATGAATTCCACAAGAAATTACAGCTGTTAAAAACAGTTTCTTCAGCTGCCTCCAGTATACTTTATAATTTCTATATACATGTATATTTACAATGCATCTAACTGAGGACCTGATGAATAAACAGGTTTAGATTTCTTTTTTATCCCCTGCAGAGGAGAAAACAATGATTCACTTCAGCTCAGCTGTAACACTCAGAATCATTTACAGTAAAATGTTTCTGCTATTAAACTCCTGTTTTTATAAATTCACTTGTTTAAATTTCTACTTCTTACATCAGCTATTGTTCAGAAACACGTTTTATTCTGCAGGTTACTGAATGAAGCACATGTCACACTCCAAACTGTTGGCCTTTTCACCTGAAACCCAGTTCATGTTTATATAAGCAACATTATTGATCCTATCTGCTAAAACACTCTTATATAACTGTTTCTGCTGCTTTAGACATAAACAGGCTCTTGTCTTCTAGACTAACACTCCAGTACATAAAACTAATTAAAGCAGAAATCGAGAGACTGTGTGTAAAAACGAAAAGCAGCGTGTTGTTCTCATTCTCGCCGAGTCGCACCACGGTGGGACCAGCAGCTCACTACTGCATCAGCTGAACACAAACCTACCAAAATTAAATTCATCTCGTCTAGGACAGATACTGAAACAACTCTCACAACATTTACCACATAGAAGAGACAAATTTAATATGGAATTTAACTTAATACACAAAAGGTCTTACAAATATACTAGAAATCAATTATCATGACTGTCGTGGAATAATCTGACTGTTAGTTTGTATTGAATCAGAACTGAACTTCCTGGGTAAGAAAACAGTGACAGTCAGTAAATGATCCTTTTGTTGATGTATGAAGATAAACTGAGATTAAAGTTGATGTTTGAAAGGGTTGAACATGTTAAATTATTAAAAGCAGCGGTGCTTTCATGCACAGTTTACCTTGTCTGGGATTTAGTATCATAATTAGGGTTAAAATTACAGCATTAAAGCAATAGCTTGTCATTATTAAGCCAGGTTCAGTGAAAAATGAATGAACAATGAATGTGTTACTCTCTGTAGATAGATCTTGGAACTGCCTTAGATCTGAGGAACAGAAAATAGTTTTGACCAAATTGACAAACTAATGGACATCCCAGTGGAGCCAGAGACCAAAGTAGAGTTCTGCTGTCTTTAAAAGCCTCCAGGCTCAAAGATTTCATAATGATTCATCACAATGCTACTTTCTAAACCTCTACACATCCATCAGTATCACATCACAGGTTATTCCAGAGGAAATGTTGTGATATTCCTACCTGAAGGACCTAAAAGCTAAAGATGCTACAGCTAGCAGCTACTTCACCTGCAGATCAGATGCTACAGCTAGCAGCTACTTCACCTGCAGACCAGATGCTACTGCTAGCAGCTACTTCACCTACAGATCAGATGCTACAGCTAGCAGCTACTTCACCTGCAGACCAGATGCTACTGCTAGCAGCTACTTCACCTACAGACCAGATGCTACAGCTAGCAGCTACTTCACCTGCAGACCAGATGCTACTGCTAGCAGCTACTTCACCTCCAGACCAGATGCTACAGCTAGCAGCTACTTCACCTGCAGACCAGATGCTACTGCTAGCAGCTACTTCACCTACAGATCAGATGCTACAGCTAGCAGCTACTTCACCTGCAGACCAGATGCTACTGCTAGCAGCTACTTCACCTACAGATCAGATGCTACAGCTAGCAGCTACTTCACCTGCAGACCAGATGCTACTGCTAGCAGCTACTTCACCTACAGATCAGATGCTACAGCTAGCAGCTACTTCACCTGCAGACCAGATGCTACTGCTAGCAGCTACTTCACCTACAGACCAGATGCTACAGCTAGCAGCTACTTCACCTGCAGACCAGATGCTACTGCTAGCAGCTACTTCACCTACAGACCAGATGCTACAGCTAGCAGCTACTTCACCTGCAGACCAGATGCTACTGCTAGCAGCTACTTCACCTACAGACCAGATGCTACAGCTAGCAGCTACTTCACCTCCAGACCAGATGCTACTGCTAGCAGCTACTTCACCTACAGACCAGATGCTACTGCTAGCAGCTACTTCACCTGCAGGCTACAGACCAGATGCTACTGCTAGCAGCTACTTCACCTGCTAAAAAAGCAGTATAATGTGAAACTGTTGGCAATGAAGACACAGCATGTGCATGAATGTACGAACAAACTGAGAAAAAAACATTGAGCTAACCGTTAGCTTAGCAAACAGAATTACTGCCATTAATTATAATGTCACGTATGCCACAGAGACAATATTTTATAAACTTCTCCTTTACCACCAGTTTCACATTACATAGCTGTTTATGTAGGTTTATAAGTGTAAATGTTGTTGTAGCAGTTCCTGTGTGGTACTTCCTGTGTAGCACTAAACTGAGGTAAGATCCTGTTTATCAGCATCAACCTTTCCACTTTAAAAGATATGAACTGTCCCTTTAAGACTCAGACATATGAATCAGCAGAACATTCTGGTAACGTGACAAACTGTAGAGGAAGAAAAGCAACTGAAACTTTTAATTAAATGGAGTGTAAACGTGTCAAACTAAATTGGTCCAAACGGCTGTTGAATACATTTACATAAAAGCAATTCTCCAAGATATATAACCTGATGGTGCCAGTTGTATTGAGTATAATTACACTCTTTCCTTCTGGAGTCACAGTAAAATACATTTCTGAGAACATATAACAATTTCAAGAAATTCAGTTATGTGCTGCCCTCTGGCTCTTCAAAATTCAATAACAACAGTATAATGTGCAATCAGTGGTGAAGAGATGGTTATGCTCTGCTCAAAGTATAAATACATCTTTAAATTTGTTTTTGTTCAGGAAAACAGTGAAACACATCAAAACTGTTAACTTGTAAAATAAATGAATAGAACAAGTTATTAATGACTAAGAAACGGGACTGCGTGACTTTGTTTCTTTAAAGCAACATAACCCCAGAAAACTGTATCACACTGAAACCTGAAGACAGACACGTTCATTCTCTGTCTGCATAAAGAAGCTCACGCACGTCAGGTCGATGGTTATGTGTACATACGTGTCCTACTCAACATACCTAATACTTTATTATAGAAATCTGAGTTCAAACGCTGACAGGAAGCTTTAGAATCCAACTCAACTGGGACATATCATGGACATATGGACATATCGTGGAAAAGACAAGTGTCTTATTCTCCCACTTTAAACTGGCTGCTGTAAATGAATCAGATTTTAGACAGTTTGTACCTCTGTGATATTTTACATGGAATCACAAACAAGACGTGTGTCCTCAGGAGGGACGCTTCAATCTGGAGGTAATGGCAGGTGCCCCGACCTTTCTCCAGTTAAACCTAGGTGGATCCGCATCAACAGAGACCAGGGACGGTCTGTCAGATCTTAAGGTTTGTACAGTTCTGTTCTGTCCTGAATCAGGACGGAGGGGACGTCGTGATACTGATTCTGTCATCCATCTGTTATTATAATCATCACAACACTCGGTTCTTCAGTTTCACTTTTATGTCCCTCACTGTGTCCACTCTGTCTGCAGGTTTAATGTTCAGGTGTTTTATTAAGACCTAAATGTTTCCGTCCATTCAAAGGACTAAAATATGTCCTTCAACAGACGAATCACAGGAAACGTTTCTCCTTCGTAAGCAGAAAGATGTTTCTGCTGCTGCCAGTCGTAACCAGATAACTAACTACTGGACATGCTGTCTCTTTCTCCTCCACCTTCACACCTGGAATTATCCAGAACATGATGTTCCAGAACCCAGGAGACGAACCTGCAGCCAAACTTAGAGTCCAGTCTGAATCGACGGCTCCATCTGTGCAGCAAAACCGACTGAGAGCAAATCCTCCGAATAAAGAGAGAGGATTAAGAGCAGTGACAGAAATGTAGGAGCATGGTGTCAGCGTGTGTGTGTGTGTGTGTCAGCCTGTGTGTGTGTGTCAGCCTGTGTGTGTGTGTGTGTGTGTCAGCCTGTGTGTGTGTGTGTCAGCGTGTGTGTGTCAGCGTGTGTGTGTGTGTCAGCGTGTGTGTGTCAGCGTGTGTGTGTCAGCGTGTGTGTGTGTGTCAGCGTGTGTGTGTCAGCGTGTGTGTGTGTGTCAGCGTGTGTGTGTGTGTGTGTCAGCGTGTGTGTGTCAGCGTGTGTGTGTGTGTGTCAGCCTGTGTGTGTGTGTGTGTGTCAGCGTGTGTGTGTGTGTGTGTGTGTCAGCGTGTGTGTGTGTGTGTCAGCCTGTGTGTGTGTGTGTCAGCGTGTGTGTGT
Source organism: Pachypanchax playfairii (assembly GCA_006937955.1). NCBI lineage: Eukaryota > Metazoa > Chordata > Actinopteri > Cyprinodontiformes > Aplocheilidae > Pachypanchax > Pachypanchax playfairii. The sequence goes on along the minus strand of SSNP01000022.1, from coordinate 4,950,244 downwards.
GTGTGTGTCAGCCTGTGTGTGTGTGTGTGTGTGTCAGCCTGTGTGTGTGTGTGTGTGTGTGCGTGTGTGTGTGTGTGTGTGTCAGCGTGTGTGTGTGTGTGTCAGCCTGTGTGTGTGTGTGTGTGTCAGCGTGCGTGTGTCAGCCTGTGTGTGTGTGTGTCAGCGTGTGTGTGTGTGTGTGTCAGCCTGTGTGTGTGTGTGTGTGTGTGTCAGCCTGTGTGTGTGTGTGTGTGTCAGCGTGTGTGTGTGTGTGTGTGTGTGAGCGTGTGTGTGTGTGTGTCAGCGTGTGTGTGTTCAGCGTGTGTGTGTCAGCGTGTGTGTGTGTGTCAGCGTGTGTGTGTCAGCGTGTGTGTGTGTCAGCGTGTGTGTGTCAGCGTGTGTGTGTCAGCGTGTGTGTGTGTCAGCGTGTGTGTGTCAGCGTGTGTGTGTCAGCGTGTGTGTGTGT
>SSNP01000022.1:4947394-4949200 GCA_006937955.1 Pachypanchax playfairii | reverse complement strand
TCAGCCTGTGTGTGTGTGTCAGCCTGTGTGTGTGTGTGTCAGCGTGTGTGTGTGTGTGTGTCAGCCTGTGTGTGTGTGTGTGTGTGTCAGCCTGTGTGTGTGTGTGTGTGTGTGTGTGTGTGTGTGTGTGTGTGTGGGTTTGTATTTCTGACCTCCTGGGGACCAGTTTCCTGACTTTTACTATCTTTCTGGGGTCCGAGGGTTCTTGTGGGGACCGAAGCCTGGTCCCCATGAGGGGGACTCCCCTTTTTAGGGTTAGGGGTTAGGTTTATAGGTATGGTGTGAATAGAGTTTTAGTTAGTCTTAGGGTTAGTTATAGATCAGTAATGGTTAAGGTTAGTAAAAGGGTTTGGGTTAGGTATAAATCTAGTTACTAAAATCAATGGAAGTCAATGGACGGTCCCCATAAGGATAACAAAACACACTTGTGTGTGTGTGTGTGTGTCAGCGTGTGTGTGTGTGTGTCAGCGTGTGTGTGTGTCAGCGTGTGTGTGTCAGCGTGTGTGTGTTCAGCGTGTGTGTCAGCGTGTGTGTGTGTGTGTGTCAGCGTGTGTGTGTGTCAGCGTGTGTGTGTTCAGCGTGTGTGTGTCAGCGTGTGTGTGTGTGTCAGCGTGTGTGTGTGTGTCAGCGTGTGTGTGTCAGCGTGTGTGTGTGTGTCAGCGTGTGTGTGTCAGCGTGTGTGTGTGTCAGCGTGTGTGTGTCAGCGTGTGTGTGTCAGCGTGTGTGTGTGTGTCAGCGTGTGTGTGTCAGCGTGTGTGTGTGTCAGCGTGTGTGTGTGTGTGTCAGCGTGTGTGTGTGTGTGTGTCAGCGTGTGTGTGTGTCAGCGTGTGTGTGTGTCAGCGTGTGTGTGTCAGCGTGTGTGTGTCAGCGTGTGTGTGTCAGCGTGTGTGTGTGTCAGCGTGTGTGTGTCAGCGTGTGTGTGTCAGCGTGTGTGTGTGTGTCAGCGTGTGTGTGTGAGCGTGTGTGTGTCCGTGTGTGTGTGTGTGTCTGTGTGTGTGTGTGTGTCAGCGTGTGTGTGTGTGTGTGTCAGCGTGTGTGTGTGTTAGCGTGTGTGTGTGTGTGTGTGTCCGCGTGTGTGTGTGTGTGTGTGCGTGTGTGTGTGTGTGAGCGTGTGTGTGTGTGTGTGTGTGAGTGTGTGTGTGTGTGTGTGACAGCGTGTGTGTGTGTGTCAGCGTGTGTGTGTCAGCGTGTGTGTGTCAGCGTGTGTGTGTGTGTCAGCGTGTGTGTGTGTCAGCGTGTGTGTGTGTGTGTCAGCGTGTGTGTGTTCAGCGTGTGTGTGTCAGCGTGTGTGTGTGTGTAGCGTGTGTGTGTCAGCGTGTGTGTGTGTCAGCGTGTGTGTGTGTGTCAGCGTGTGTGTGTCAGCGTGTGTGTGTGTCAGCGTGTGTGTGTGTGTGTCAGCGTGTGTGTGTGTGTGTGTCAGCGTGTGTGTGTGTGTGTGTCAGCGTGTGTGTGTGTTAGCGGGTGTGTGTGTGTGTGTGTCAGCGTGTGTGTGTTAGCGTGTGTGTGTCAGCGTGTGTGTGTGTGTCAGCGTGTGTGTGTCAGCGTGTGTGTGTGTGCGTGTGTGTGTGTGTCAGCGTGTGTGTGTCAGCGTGTGTGTGTGTGTGTCAGCCTGTGTGTGTGTGTGTGTCAGCGTGTGTGTGTGTGTGTGTGTGTCAGCGTGTGTGTGTGTGTGTCAGCGTGTGTGTGTGTCAGCGTGTGTGTGTCAGCGTGTGTGTGTGTCAGCGTGTGTGTGTCAGCGTGTGTGTGTCAGCGTGTGTGTGTGTGTCAGCGTGTGTGTGTCAGCGTGTGTGTGTGTCAGCGTGTGTG
>SSNP01000022.1:4914894-4944894 GCA_006937955.1 Pachypanchax playfairii | reverse complement strand
TTTTTTACTTCAAAGGTAAATGAAAACAGCTACAGAAAAATAAAAAAACTGGTAAAATATCAGATTTAAAATAGTTTTTCATCAGTTTTTTGTGACAGTGAAAATGTTACAGACCTGATTTTTGTCTTTAAAAGACTCTTTCAAATTATTTTCAATCAGACTGAAGCGAGACCCACTGAGCAGGTAACCAGCAGGTAACCAGCAGGTTTGTGTGTATTTGTCAGCTGTCATGCTGTACGTTGAAGCACTCTATAAATAATCTTGACTCGACTTTGGGATTTGAAAAAAAATGAGGCTTCATAAATTAAATTCTTGTGCAGAGGAAATTAAATTGAACAGTAACACATTTTTGGGTTGTAGTTATAGATTATATTTATGTTTTTAATGTCACATTAAGTAGATAATTCCTGTATTTAGGTTTCATGTAGCTCTCCAGGTAACTGGACTTAAACCAGGTAACTATCAGCAGCTGATGTTTCCTCCTAACAAACTGTGTTTATTTAGGTGAGTGTACTACACCCATAAGTCCACACACTGCTGGAAAAACACGCAAACAATCGGTTCCTTGTTATAAAATATACACAACAAATTACTGCTTAGCTAACTGGAGCCTTTTCTTCTGCTTCCTACAAGAGACTCATTTGATTGTTTGTTACCAGGATACAAGAATCCTTATTGACTAACAGAAATCTAGAGACTGTGTGTGATCAGAATGAAAGCTGCATTCTCACCGTACGGTTTGTTCTTCTCATTATCACTGAGTCGCACCGCTGTGGGTCCAGCGCTGCTTCACAAGACCTGAAACCACGACTACAGCTGCCTCCAAACACCAGGTTTATAACACAAATATAACTAAATAAGATTTCATAAAGACGCAGCAGATACAGTTTGTTCAGTGTTTGATTTTAGTTCGTCTGTACGAGAAGCTGATGCCATTTTCTTTTAGTTTCCCACCGAGTCCTCTGAGACGCCTCGTGGATTTAAACAGAATAAAGACGTTAGTATAAAACTAAAACCAGGTGTGTTTCTATCATTTAAAGACAGGACAGTAAGAACGATTAGACATATTTCAGCTGGTGAAATCACGATTTGACTTGAATTTTCTGAACAATTAACAGTCAATGAGGCAAAGAAACATTCTGTCTTTTTATTTCTTCATTTATTTGTGTTTTTCGTGGATTTTCTTTTTACCTTTATCACAATTAGTTTTTCTCACCTTACTTCCTGTTTTATTTTGTAAAACTATAATCACATGCACATGGTCAGCAGCATCACGAGTTCGACTCCTGCTGGGTTTCACAACAGAAGTTGCATGTTTCCGTGCATGTGCGTGTTTTTTCCCACAGTTCCTAAAACCTGCCTGTTCGTTAGCTGGTGACTGTAAATCAGTGTGAGGTGAGAGAGTTTCTGCTCGACCATGTGATGGACTAACGGACCTGAACTGGATCAAACAGGTACAGATCATCTCCAGCTGCCTCCATCCAAAAACATCTGGAACTTTGTATTTCATTCAGAAATCTTTGAACTGGAGTTGATTAAAAACAAGAGAAAGTCACTTTGTACTTGGCCGCACGTTGGCTAACTGTTAGCTCGAACTAATCTCTGTTTCTCCTGACTGATGCTGTTCAACGAGCTCTCAACAGTCAAAGTTACACGTGTTTGTTTAGTTTCTACAGATTCTAAAAGTCAAACGAGATAACTTCCAAATGAAGAGCGACTGAGACGATTCCAGACTGAACACAGACTAAAGTCTGAGGTGGTTTAAAAACACGATTCAAACAGAAATATTAAAACAGTAACTGTTAAAATACAAAAGATGTTTTTACACCCTGGTGTTGATGCATGTAACACAGTGGAATGTTCAAACACGGTCTGATCTGAACCAAACAGCGCTTAGGGAACCCAGATGTGGTCGTCTACATCCTGTTGCTCATCTGTTTACTTGCTGAAAGCGTTACTGGTCATTACCAGCGTGAGATGAGTGACATAATGAAATAGGAGCAGACTGAATATCACACGCCCACACTCAGTTTATGATGTTCCAGCTAGAAGGAGATGTATGGATGACACCTGATTTATTGTTACTGCTTCATTTTAAAATAAATAACATTTAGATCTCAGGTCACTGTTTTCAGAACGTCTCAGATAGTTTTAGATATTTAGATATAACATGTTTTAGGATTGAAGTCGTTGTGCAATCACTCAGAATGTGAGCTGCTGTGCATACAAAGAACACCTCTCTCTCTCTCTCTCTCTCTCTCTCTCTCTCTCCTCTTGATTTGATTCCTGATTGGCTGCTGTAAATTCAAGCTACAGCTTGTGCTCTCTCCTGATTGGCTGGAAGCCTCAGTGGGCAGGTGATGAGTGTAAATAAAAGCAGAATGCAGCCTGACAGACACACACGCTCACATGTTCACATCAGTACAACCACACTCTCCTCCAAAAGTGTTAAAGCTGAGCGAGAGAGGAGACAGAAAGACCGTCATGTCGTTGGAGGTGAAGAAGAAGACGGATGTCCGCCTGGTGTTCCTGGGGGCAGGCGGCGTGGGGAAGACGGCCCTCATTCAGAGGTTCCTTAAAGACACCTTTGAGCTGAAGCACCGACGCACAGTGGAGGAGCTCCATAGGAAGGAATACGAGGTGGAGGGAATCAAAGTGACGGTCAACATCATGGACACCAGCGGCAGCTACTCCTTCCCCGCCATGCGGAAGCTCTCCATCCAGAACAGTGATGTGTTCGCGCTGGTCTACGCTGTAGATGATCCAGATTCCCTTGAAGCGGTCAAGCGGCTGCGAGAGGAGATCCTGGAGGTCAAGGAGGACAAGTGCACACCGATCGTCGTGATCGGCAACAAGATTGATCGACACAATGAGCGCAGGGTGTCCAGCGAGGACGTGCTGTCCACGGTGGAGCTGGACTGGAACCACATCTTCTTAGAGTCTTCAGCCAAGGACAACATCAACGTGATGGAGGTTTTCAAGGAGCTGCTGCAGAAGGCCAACCTGCCCAGTCAGCTGACTCCAGCGCTCTGCAGGAGACGGGAAACGTTCCCCAAGGGGGGCAACAAACGGCCCCCCATGAACAAAACCAACAGCTGCCTGATCTCTTAGGGATGGATGGAAACAACAGACAGAAAACTGCTGAGAAGAGACTGAGATGTCCTCACAGACGCATCAAAGACTAAAACATGTAGGAAATGTTGAAAGGAGTCTGTTAAACCCCCCCCCCCCCTGCAGAATGTGGTTAAACAGACAGAACTCACTGTGAAACTCTGAATGTAAAACAGATTGTTTTTAGTTTCATTAGCTGTCAGTATAAACGTGTTTCTGAGTGCACGTGTGCTGGTTGAGCAGCTGAACGTCTGATGTTTTAAACATGATGTCATGGTGTAAATGTTGGTTTTAAACACGTGCATCATATAAAATATGATGTTTAAAATCTGCTTCAAGACTGAAAAGTGTTTTTTACTATTGTTGTATATCGTCTCTTGTTCTGATTTATCTTAAAAACACCAAACAAGGTGATCTTTCTGGGTTTATTTTAAGATCCATAATAAAGAACTGCTGTGAAAACAGACTGTAGGATTGTTTTTATCTGATATAGGAAACAGACACATTGTTTAAGGATCAGACTCATATAAAAAGAGTGAATCGTGATGATCATTACTCTACACATGTAACACAGAAAGCACTGAGCTTTTATTTGGAGAACAAACTTTTTAATGTATGTAAATATTGATCTTGTTTGATGTCGTGCTTTGCTGTTTTCACTTCTTAAGAACTGCACCTGGTTGGACCAGACAGGTGAGTTTAAACTCAAACTGCAGCGCTGCATGACGAGCTCGTTTGGTTATGTCTGTCTCTGGTTCTCCGTCAGATGGACTAACAAACCCAGTGGATCCAGCTGAAGAACTAAAGACACGAGTTCACTGGATGGATTCACACAAAGCTGCTTTAAAACTCCTGTTTTATGCTGCGCCGCCCCCTGGTGGTGCAGCAGGTTGCATGTCTGTGTATGTGTCAGAACATACACCTTATAAATTACTTATCAAACCAAAGTACTGGCAGACTGACGTGTGCCTCGTACGTTTACTTCTTCTTAAATTGGAAAACGAAGACAAAAAGGCAAAACGAGTAAAATTAAAACATTAAAGTTATTCTGCAGAGTATCTTTGATTTATTTAAAGAAATAAGTTGAAGATTTAAGGAGTTTAAAGCAAATAGTTTAGATCTTTAAACGAGGAGTCCTGAGGGAGTTCAAACCAGTGAACAGCTGTTTAAAACACCTCGTTAAGACAAATAGAGTTTAATACTGATCAGACTAACGAGCTACCAGCTGATCAGACTGGAGCCAAAGTAACTTACACTACTCTCCTAAGACACTCCAATCTACAACATTTCACATCAGTTCTTGCAAAAGTGACTTTATAAACGTGTAAACTGTCAGTTTCACTTAACAGATTTATTTTAAGGGTTGCGGGTGCAAACAGCAGCTGCAGCACTGGCTGTAGCACTTCCTGTTCAGCCTGGAGTAAATCAGGAAGGAATAACATCTCTACCACAAGAACTGAGCAAAACTGATGCTAAAATAAATGTTCACCTAAACAACTGAGACATGTTTGTAAATTGAACAATTCACTCCAGTTTATGTTCTGTTACAGTCTTTAAAGAGTCCCTTCCATTAAAAACAGTGTTTCTGAGGTTTCTGTTGAATATTTTAGCTCCACAGGTGTTCTTACCTTCATAGTGGGTGAAAACAGGTCAACAACTTCTCTTTCAGTTTTTATCTCTCAAACTACGCAGGTGGTGATAAAACCAGAGTTCTCCTGAGTTCTAACGGCCTGAATCTGTTTCATCACAACTCCTTTGTTCGTTAGTATTCATCAGCTCCCGCAGTTGAAACCACACCTAGCATGCTGCTGGCTAAAAGCTGTTAGCATAACACCTAGCATGCTGCTGGCTAAAAGCTGTTAGCATAACGCCTAGCATGTTGCTAGCTAAAAGCTGTTAGCATAAGACGTAGCAAACAGGAAGACAAGACGTCTGACGTTGCCATGCACAGTGGGGCAGGAAACAGTATACCTTGCTCTCATAGGCTAGTTTGTTAGCCAATCAGAGTCCAGCAACTTCAAATAAAGAATATGAACGAGCTGCAGCCAAAGCAGCAGATGGAAGGAGCCGGAACCACCTGAATCTTGATGCAGACAGATTGAAAGTCTGTTAATCAGTGTTTCCTGATGTTTTTAAGATATAAAATGTTTCATATTACAGGTAAATACTTAAGAAATAACCACAAAGTCCTGAAATTTGTATGAAACGGCCCTTTTTAAGACCTCAGTGTTACCCATCAGGACCTCCAGCAGCAGGTTTTTAATGTTACTCATTATGAGTCCTTCAAGTGGAGAAACTAAGAATGAATGAGTAGTTAAATAAATACAAAGACAGACCTGACAGCACCTGTCTTATACGTAACTCCATCTAAATGTGTTTATTTGTAATTAAATGACCTTTTATTGTGAAACTACATCCTCATTCAGACTGTTCTGAGTATTTTAGCATCAGTAAATAAAGTCTGTGGGATTTTAAACTCAGAGACAAGCGATCAGTCTGAAAAATAAACTGAGTGAAACTTGTGTGTTATCGTGTGGAACCGTGTTACAGTATCTGGTACCAGTTTATGCATATTGGTTCGTTGTTCTCTTTGTGTTCAGTCTTAACGTTTCCACACGGCTGAAAGGCCTCACATGCTTCCTCTTTCCAGAAGCTTACAGTCAAGGTGAATTGTTTCCACAGAATGAGACGAGGAAGCAATCTGTAACTATCGCAGGTTTACTTCCACTTTTTCTGCTGTTTAAACTCACAGCTGGTCGACGGCGTGTAAAGAGACGAACATGACAGACGCAGAGCCGTCTGTGGAAACGCTCAGGTTTGATCTAAAACTTTACTTCAGCTCAGGAATGAAGTTCGTTACAGATTGTGTTTAAGGACTGAAGTTTGGTTATTTTGGCAGCTTTGATTCTGTTCTGGTCTCTGATCCTGGACTTGGTCCAAGCTCCTCAGTGCTGTAAAACTACCTGAGAAGTTTAGAACAAGTACAGGATCTGTGAGCATCACTGCATCGGTGTTCTGAATGAAATGGTTGTTTGTCTGCAGGGTTGTTTCCAAGGTTACCGACATGTTTAATAAAATCCTACAAAATATGAAACAGACTAAATCTTCTGTAGTAAAATGAAGCTTTTTGAAGTATTTAAAACTCTTTATATCAATAACTTTAATTGTAATTATTAAACAGTATAAACTGACTCTACTGCTTCCACCTACAGGTTTATATATATATAATACACAGTGTTCAATAAACTGAACTATTTATTAGCTAAGTACAGCTGTTTAACTACAAGATGTATTTATATAATTATAAAACTGGTACTTTAAGGAAAGTACTAATCCTGTGAAAGAGGTGAAGCTCTTAGAAACCAGCAGATTAAATGTGATTTAATATTCTAGTAATAAACAGATCAGCTAAATGAACATTTAAAAACCTACAATCTGCTGTAAAACCTAAATAACTGTTTGAATATGGACGTGAGATATTTCACTGATGCACACAGACGTGGCTGGAAACATTTACAGCTCACTTTTTACTACTGGCTGTTAAAATGATAAATATTTTTATAAAATTCTTGTTGAAGTTACATCCAAACAGCAGGAGTGAGACGGGAGGCTGAGGGAGAATCATCTCGTCTCATACAAGCGTTTCCTCGTTAGGAGTCAAACTGATAACGGCTCGTTCTCCACAGCTCGTCCATTAACACATGAATATATAACAGGAGTGTCTCACTGCTGCATCAGAGACTCTTTTAGCTGAAGCAGTTTCACATCTGCAAAAATACACGAGGGGAATAAAAGTGTATTTGCATGTAAACGGATTCCCTGAGCTAACGGTCAGAGCAGCAAAGAAAAGGCACTAGTTTACTGTTTAGTATCACCGTTACACTTTATTAGAAGGTGCCAAAAAAAAAACCCAAACAAAAAGGAAAACAATGTGTGAGTGGTGTTACTGGTAGAAAACAATCTGATGTTAATAAGGAAACATTCTGGGTTTCTGTGGTTCAACTATCTGCACGCTGTAACCACACGGGCCTGGAAAAGTTCTGATACTGACCAGGAACTTCTTACTGTTTCAACAGGCAGATGTTCTGAGACGGCGATCCGCCCGGTTCTGTTGGTTCTGAAAGCAACATGCTTCATTCACAGCAACAGAAGATTCTAGAAGCTCATGTTGTTAGAGTTACAATGAATTTAGGGTTAAAACATTAACTAAGGAAGTTGGTTTTAGTTCAGCTTCTACACAGATTTTATTAACTAATTTAAGCTGTTTGTATTAAAATGTTTCATGTTTAAGGTCCATCTGCTTTCAACTGGTTCCACACCGAGTCTCTGTTCAGCTGAAGTTGGATCCGAGTGTTCTGGACTCTCAAATGTGAACCAGTTGCTTCAACATGAAACTGAAATCATGAAATCCATAAAAATACTGATATTAAAGTGTTTCAACCCGAGATGCAGCTGATCTGATGTCTACAGGTAATCTGATGGACGTGGGCGTGGCTCCACCTGATCACAACCCCAATCTGAAGTGTGTTTCTGATTTAAAGTTAGACATATTTATTAAACTCTTAGCAGCTTCTAAACAGATTCAGATTGGACCGAGTGTCAGACAGACTGATGAGCTAATAGCTAGTCTGAATGCAGCCAAGACCAAAACCGCCAGACGCCGTTAAAAACAGCGCCAGTCTTTAAATGTCACTGCAGTTCATGCAAATGTTTTATTTATAAACTTTACAATGTCGCATTTTCACATCACACGGTTGTTACTGCAGAATAATTAGGATATTTCTGCAGCACGTGACCCGTTTGAACAGGAAGTGTTCTGTTCGCTGCTGCTGGTATTTACATGTAAATAACTGTGTGATGATGTTGCCATGACTCACTGGGTAACGCTGGAGATCAGAGCGTTGAAGGATGACTTCCTCTTCATCGTGGCTGTATTCAGGTTTGCTGCTCGCTCGTTAGTCCTGATGGAGGTAAACTCTGTTTCTCCAGACTGAGTCTGTTCAGGAAGCTGCGACTTCATTTCTAACTTTCAGACAGAAACAAACTTCAAACTGGCTGAAACACCTTCTGAACACTGAATCTACTGAACTTTTTATCTTGAGCTGAAATTATTAGTTAAAATAAGAAAACAAACAGATTTTGTTTGAAATTTTCCAGAATATCTTGAAATGGATCAGTATCCACGTGATCTGGTTTCATCTGGTTTCTGTCACTCACACCGACTCAGCCGACACATTAACACTTCTTAGTCGTCTACGGTAATATTTCGGAACAAGTAGGCCATAGACTCTCCGTTGTGGATACGACGGATGGCCTCTGCTAATATCATGCTGACGTCCACAGTCTTGATCTTTGGACACTGTAGCTTCTGGACTTCATGGGGGACAGTGTTTGTCACGACCACCTGAAGAAGACAGAGGACAGACTGAGCGTGTAAACGGTAATCTGTCGAGTTTTAAAATCCACGATGTGGAAATATAAGGCTGAAACCTGAAACTCCACTGAAACTATTATATTCTGATCACTGTGAGGAACTGAGAACACAGATGGTACGTAATAGAAGAGAAGTTACTGAAAACAATGACTGGAGAACTTTCCACCTTCACACTGTGTGAACACACCTGTATGCTGACGATCAGGTAACTAACTGCATGGAAATGAAAAATGATGCTTTTATTTTGAAATTAAGGACAGGCTCTTATTAGGAACATGGAAAGTTTTAAGAAAAACTTCTTCCTCTGTCTTTTTTTTTATGTTTGGATGAACATCTGAACTGTAATATTTTAGTTAATGGAGTTTCTTATTGATTTAATAAACCTCACCACATCGATGGCTGATTCCTCTATGAGACGCGGCGCATCAGCAGAAAGTAAACCATGTGTGGCCATAATGTAAATTTTATAGGCTCCTCTTTCCTTTAGGATCTCAGCAGCAGCAACAAAGTCTCCTACATCATCTATTATATCATCCTGAAAGCAGAAACACAAGAAAAACATCAGCATGAGGTTAAAACATCCAGCTGATCTTCATCAGGATCAACAGGAGACACGGTGATATAAAGATCAGTTCATGGTCGACTCAGTGACCACGAGGTGTTAAACAGTCATTAACATGTCAGACATGTGGGAGTACATGCTAACTCAGACATGTAGGACATGTAGGAGTACACGCTAACTCAGACATGTAGGACATGTAGGAGTACACGCTAACTCAGACATGTAGGACATGTAGGAGTACACGCTAACTCAGACATGTAGGACATGTAGGAGTACACGCTAACTCAGACATGTAGGAGTACACGCTAACTCAGACATGTAGGACATGTAGGAGTACACGCTAACTCAGACATGTAGGAGTAAACGCTAACTCAGACATGTAGGAGTACACGCTAACTCAGACATGTAGGAGTACACGCTAACTCAGACATGTAGGACATGTAGGAGTACACGCTAACTCAGACATGTAGGACATGTAGGAGTACAGGCTAACTCAGACATGTAGGAGTACACGCTAACTCAGACATGTAGGAGTACACGCTAACTCAGACATGTAGGAGTACACGCTAACTCAGACATGTAGGACATGTAGGAGTACACGCTAACTCAGACATGTAGGAGTAAACGCTAACTCAGACATGTAGGAGTACACGCTAACTCAGACATGTAGGAGTACACGCTAACTCAGACATGTAGGAGTACACGCTAACTCAGACATGTAGGACATGTAGGAGTACACGCTAACTCAGACATGTAGGACATGTAGGAGTACACGCTAACTCAGACATGTAGGAGTACACGCTAACTCAGACATGTAGGACATGTAGGAGTACACGCTAACTCAGACATGTAGGAGTACACGCTAACTCAGACATGTAGGAGTAAACGCTAACTCAGACATGTAGGAGTACACGCTAACTCAGACATGTAGGAGTACACCCTAACTCAGACATGTAGGAGTAAACGCTAACTCAGACATGTAGGAGTACACGCTAACTCAGACATGTAGGAGTACACGCTAACTCAGACATGTAGGACATGTAGGAGTACACGCTAACTCAGACATGTAGGACATGTAGGAGTACACGCTAACTCAGACATGTAGGAGTACACGCTAACTCAGACATGTAGGAGTACACGCTAACTCAGACATGTAGGACATGTAGGAGTACACCCTAACTCAGACATGTAGGAGTACACGTTAACTCAGACATGTAGGACATGTAGGAGTACACGCTAACTCAGACATGTAGGACATGTAGGAGTACACGCTAACTCAGACATGTAGGAGTACACGCTAACTCAGACATGTAGGAGTACACGCTAACTCAGACATGTAGGAGTAAACGCTAACTCAGACATGTAGGAGTACACGCTAACTCAGACATGTAGGAGTACACGCTAACTCAGACATGTAGGACATGTAGGAGTACACGCTAACTCAGACATGTAGGAGTAAACGCTAACTCAGACATGTAGGAGTACACGCTAACTCAGACATGTAGGAGTACACGCTAACTCAGACATGTAGGAGTACACGCTAACTCAGACATGTAGGAGTACACGCTAACTCAGACATGTAGGGACATGTAGGAGCACACGCTAACTCAGACATGTAGGAGCACACGCTAACTCAGACATGTAGGAGTTCACGCTAACTCAGACATGTGGGACATGTAGGAGTACACGCTAACTCAGACATGTGGGAGTAAACGCTAACTCAGACATGTAGGACATGTAGGAGTACACGCTAACTCAGACATGTAGGACATGTAGGAGTACACGCTAACTCAGACATGTAGGAGTACACGCTAACTCAGACATGTGGAACATGTAGGAGTACACGCTAACTCAGACATGTGGGAGTAAACGCTAACTCAGACATGTAGGACATGTAGGAGTACACCCTAACTCAGACATGTAGGACATGTAGGAGTACACCCTAACTCAGACATGTAGGAGTACACGCTAACTCAGACATGTAGGACATGTAGGAGTACAGGCTAACTCAGACATGTAGGAGTACACGCTAACTCAGACATGTAGGAGTACACGCTAACTCAGACATGTAGGAGTACACGCTAACTCAGACATGTAGGAGTACACCCTAACTCAGACATGTAGGAGTACACACTAACTCAGACATGTAGGAGTACACCCTAACTCAGACATGTAGGAGTACACACTAACTCAGACATGTAGGAGTACACGCTAACTCAGACATGTAGGAGTACACGCTAACTCAGACATGTAGGAGTACACGCTAACTCAGACATGTAGGAGTACACGCTAACTCAGACATGTAGGAGTACACGCTAACTCAGACATGTAGGACATGTAGGAGTACACGCTAACTCAGACATGTAGGAGTACACGCTAACTCAGACATGTAGGACATGTAGGAGTACACGCTAACTCAGACATGTAGGACATGTAGGTGTACACGCTAACTCAGACATGTAGGAGTACACGCTAACTCAGACATGTAGGAGTACATGCTAACTCAGACATGTAGGAGTACACGCTAACTCAGACATGTAGGAGTACACGCTAACTCAGACATGTAGGAGTACACACTAACTCAGACATGTAGGACATGTAGGAGTACACGCTAACTCAGACATGTAGGAGTACACTCTAACTCAGACATGTAGGAGTAAACGCTAACTCAGACATGTAGGAGTACACGCTAACTCAGACATGTAGGAGTACACGCTAACTCAGACATGTAGGAGTACACGCTAACTCAGACATGTAGGAGTACACGCTAACTCAGACATGTAGGACATGTAGGAGTACACCCTAACTCAGACATGTAGGAGTACACGCTAACTCAGACATGTAGGACATGTAGGAGTACACGCTAACTCAGACATGTAGGAGTACACCCTAACTCAGACATGTAGGAGTACACTCTAACTCAGACATGTAGGAGTAAACGCTAACTCAGACATGTAGGAGTACACGCTAACTCAGACATGTAGGAGTACACGCTAACTCAGACATGTAGGACATGTAGGAGTACACGCTAACTCAGACATGTAGGAGTACACGCTAACTCAGACATGTAGGAGTACACGCTAACTCAGACATGTAGGAGTACACGCTAACTCAGAAATGTGGGACATGTAGGAGTACACGCTAACTCAGACATGTAGGAGTACACGCTAACTCAGACATGTAGGAGTACACGCTAACTCAGACATGTAGGAGTACACGCTAACTCAGACATGTAGGACATGTAGGACTACACGCTAACTCAGACATGTAGGAGTACACGCTAACTCAGACATGTAGGAGTACACGCTAACTCAGACATGTAGGAGTACACGCTAACTCAGACATGTAGGAGAACACGCTAACTCAGACATGTAGGAGTACACGCTAACTCAGACATGTAGGACATGTAGGAGTACACGCTAACTCAGACATGTAGGAGTACACGCTAACTCAGACATGTAGGACATGTAGGAGTACACGCTAACTCAGACATGTAGGAGTACACGCTAACTCAGACATGTAGGAGTACACGCTAACTCAGACATGTAGGAGTACACGCTAACTCAGACATGTAGGACATGTAGGAGTACACGCTAACTCAGACATGTAGGAGTACACGCTAACTCAGACATGTAGGACATGTAGGAGTACACGCTAACTCAGACATGTAGGAGTACACGCTAACTCAGACATGTAGGAGTACACGCTAACTCAGACATGTAGGAGTACACGCTAACTCAGACATGTAGGAGTACACCCTAACTCAGACATGTAGGAGTACACGCTAACTCAGACATGTAGGACATGTAGGAGTACACTCTAACTCAGACATGTAGGAGTACACGCTAACTCAGACATGTAGGAGTACACGCTAACTCAGACATGTAGGAGTAAACGCTAACTCAGACATGTAGGAGTACACGCTAACTCAGACATGTAGGACATGTAGGAGTACACGCTAACTCAGACATGTAGGAGTACACGCTAACTCAGACATGTAGGACATGTAGGAGTACACGCTAACTCAGACATGTAGGACATGTAGGAGTACACGCTAACTCAGACATGTAGGAGTACACCCTAACTCAGACATGTAGGAGTACACGCTAACTCAGACATGTAGGAGTACACCCTAACTCAGACATGTAGGAGTACACCCTAACTCAGACATGTAGGAGTAAACGCTAACTCAGACATGTAGGAATACACGCTAACTCAGACATGTAGGAGTACACGCTAACTCAGACATGTAGGACATGTAGGAGTACACGCTAACTCAGACATGTAGGAGTAAACGCTAACTCAGACATGTAGGAGTACACCCTAACTCAGACATGTAGGAGTACACGCTAACTCAGACATGTAGGAGTAAACGCTAACTCAGACATGTAGGAGTACACGCTAACTCAGACATGTAGGAGTACACGCTAACTCAGACATGTAGGACATGTAGGAGTACACGCTAACTCAGACATGTAGGAGTACACGCTAACTCAGACATGTAGGAGTACACGCTAACTCAGACATGTAGGAGTACACGCTAACTCAGACATGTAGGAGTACACGCTAACTCAGACATGTAGGACATGTAGGAGTACACGCTAACTCAGACATGTAGGAGCACACGCTAACTCAGACATGTAGGAGCACACGCTGACTCAGACATGTAGGAGCACACGCTGACTCAGACATGTAGGAGCACACGCTGACTCAGACATGTAGGAGTACACGCCACATCTCATATATGAAAAATCCAGAGAAACATCTCACCACAATGATAGCAATCCTCCCGCCCACGTCTCCAACTACAGTAATTGGTGGTTTCTCTTTGGCCATCATTACTGAAAGGAAAGCAGAGTGAGTTACCTCGTCTTTTCCTGATGGTCGGGAACAGAGAAACTTGTCATTTTAAAGATAAATCAACAGTAGATTGGGTACAATGGGTTAAGAATGTCTTTAAGCCAATCAGCATCCCACATTTCTGGATTTTAACCAAGTGATTTATAGAAATTCCAAAATAAAATGAAATGATTGTTGGTCAATCCAGGACGGTGGTGGACATAGTTCCCCCTACCCCATTCTACCCCTCCTACCAGTTAGCAAAAAAAACAAACTGAATGCTAAACCTAGTGCAGAGCATGCCATGCAAAGATCAAATGACAGCTGAGGAGACCCAATCAACCAAAATCAAGAAGTTCCTGTACACACAGACTTCAGGCTACAGAGGGAGTTTAGCAGCATATGATCCCAATATGCAACACACAGACACAGTGGCAAGCACTGATGAGTCTCCATACACGTTTGCCACTGTTCTGGGATCAGTCTTCAGTCATGTTGGAGTGCTGCTGGATCCAGTCGATGTTTACATGCACAATGAGCAGCATCAGGTGTTAAACTCCATCACCTGTTAGAGTGATGCTGCTCTTCATCATCAGTCTTTAACATCATCCTGCAGTTTTTCACTGCTGCTGACAGTCTGGAACCATCCTGGACTTTTATAAAACTAAACGTTAACGGGACAGTTCAGATTATTTAACATGGGTTCTGTTGAACAGTTACAAACTAATAACATCTGAGCTGTTCTTAGAACTGACCTCAGTTTAAAGAAACCAGTTTAACTCTGATCAGAATGACAAACTAACAGTCAATACAAGCAGGGCCCAGATTAAAATGGATTACAGCCATTTCAAAAACACCTTCATTTGAAAAGATTTACAGAGTTTGAAACTATTTTTTAAAACTTGTTTCACTGTTAATTCTTATTAAATGGTCAATTTAACAGGAATATTTAACATTCCTGCAGGAAGTGTCTCAGATCCAGAAAACTCTTAGAAATATATATATATAATCCATTTAAATAACTGTCTCCTGTAGAGGGTTCTAGATGTGGACGGGAAGGATCTCCTGTAGAGGGTTCTAGCTGTGGACGGGAAGGATCTCCTGTAGAGGGTTCTAGCTGTGGACAGGAAGGATCTCCTGTAGAGGGTTCTAGCTGTAGACAGGAAGGATCTCCTGTAGAGGGTTCTAGATGTGGACAGGAAGGATCTCCTGTAGAGGGTTCTAGCTGTGGACAGGAAGGATCTCCTGTAGAGGGTTCTAGCTGTGGACGGGAAGGATCTCCTGTAGAGGGTTCTAGCTGTAGACAGGAAGGATCTCCTGTAGAGGGTTCTAGCTGTGGACAGGAAGGATCTCCTGTAGAAGGTTCTAGCTGTGGACAGGAAGGATCTCCTGTAGAGGGTTCTAGCTGTTTAGAACTCGTGGGTTTCTACGAGGGGTGAGGTAATAACTGTTTATAAGACAGAATTCAGTCTAAATGATCCAAACTGTCTCCTCAACACATCAAAGTATGAACTCTTACATCATCAGTCTGATTGAGTGGATCTAAACTTTTACCCGTCAAACATGTTTTTTTTTCATCAAGAAAGAGAGAAAGGACTCGTCTAGTTACTGATGTGCATGTAAACGTCGACGTTTAAAGGATTTTAGGAAACAATTGGCATGTAAACAATCAGCCAGCTGAGCTGATCGTGAAGGAACGGCTTCACAGAGCAGAGAAAGCAGGAGCATGCCTTGCAAAACAGAGAGTGACACGCGTTCCTCTGGACGAGAAAACCTGCATTTCTCATTTCACGGGTTTGATATTTAATAAGAAACAGCAAGAAAAGCCACACGGTGAGCCGTAACACACGGATCTCAGTAAAACACAATCCTCACAGCTGTTCTACATCGTGTAGTGAGCTGAAACATGTTTGGTCAGATAATCTGAAATCAATGTTTGTCCTTAAAAAAATCCATAAATAAATCAATTCTGCTTATTGTTCTCAGCCAAGAACGTTCTGATTGGTGCTGCAGTTTAATCTGTATTTGAACTCATAAAGCAGGATATTTTCTGAAGTCTGTCTCCAATCCATCCTGAAAGCATGCTTTATTCTTCTCACCACATGCATGACGACCACGAGTTAATCAGGTTCTTACACAGGTTATAAAACAGTTGCAGCATGTGTTGATTGGCAAGATGAGTCCAGATGTTTAACAAAATAAAGTTTAAAAAAAACAAAAGCATAAAGTTGGACTCTGTTCTGGTTTGATTTATGGATTTCCAACTAAAAAACAAAGAAAAATAAATAAATCAAAGAGGTTTTTGACCATCTTGTAGAACCAGCTGTCTGGAATCAAAGAAAGATGCAGTAAAAATCAAATCTGTTTGTAATAAGTCTGATTTTCCTAATTGTCTGAAAAACGTTGCCAATTAGATGCTAATAATCCCGGATCCAGACCGCATTTTCACAAGATGCAAAGACAAACCCGCTTTTCTACACATGCATAAATCGAGGAACCATATGAAGAGGGATCAGTTCACAGTCAGATGTGAATTAATTTGGAGTCGTACTTGGAAGCTCTATGCCGGGGAACGGAGCTTGTTGTTTGCCTGCTATTGTCAACAAAATACACCACGTTAACACAAAAAGCACAAATATAAAGACATGACAAAACATTCAGTGCCAAGACTTGGAAAATCCTCTCCTTAAGTTGTCAGAAACCAGGAAACTAACAGCAGGAGGTTGAAGCCGATTGGCTGAATCAAACAGTTTCTGTTGGTTGGAGCGTTTTGGGAGCTGCAGATGCAGAGGAGGATTTTATTCTTGTCAAGGTGGAGAATGAAAAGCGCAAACAAGAATAAATATTATAAACAGACACATATAGGAGTCATTTGCCAATGACACGCTAATTTAATGGCTCTGAACTATAACAACCACAACTCCTAAAAAGTTGGGACGCTGTGAAAAATGTTCATTAAAATCAGAATGATTTGGAAATCTCATGAACACATTCTCTTTATAATAAAACATAAATTAATGGCAGATTAAAACATGGAGGAACATCTGAAAACTAACCAGGTTCATTAGCAGCAGCTCAGTCACATGACTGAGTATAAAAGGATCATTTCAGAGAGGCGGAGCCTCCCAGATGTAAAGAAGGACAGAGAGGCGGAGCCTCCCGGATGTAAAGATGGACAGAGAGGCGGAGCCTCTCAGATGTAAAGAAGGACAGAGAGGCGGAGCCTCTCAGATGTAAAGAAGGACAGAGAGGCGGAGCCTCTCAGATGTAAAGAAGGACAGAGGTTCAATAATCTGAGATAAAATGGATCTAAACACTGTGAAAACGAGCTCATATTTTTAATGAAATTAAACATCTCAGTTTAAACATCGAACTTGTTTCTGTTCAGATGGGAATAAAATATAGATGAACTAGATTTCTAAATCATTACATTCTGTTTGTATTTACTATAGTGTACCAACTTTTTGTGGATTTGGGGCCTGACGTATGTGTTAATAAAACACTAAAAGCTGCAGGTCAGTGATTAAAGTCTGCAGTTTAACAAGGAAATCTGTCAAACTACAATTTACAGTGACAAAAATCCTGTTTTGGAAAACGGCTCATGGTGCGAGTGAGAATCAGAACAATCATCATCTCAAAGCAGGTTAGGACAGGTACAAACAAACAGAATCATTTTAATAACGACCAGCTGCTGTACAGGTGAGTCAGTATCAGGGTTTACTGAGAGGAAGTCAGCAAACACAATGAAATCTACTTCCCCTCCAGGTTCGACAGGTAACAGCTGTGAAACGTCATTAAAACATTAAAAACAACTGAACGACTTCAGAGCAGAATAAAAAAGACTTGTCATCTCGTGACCAGATTATAAAATCTGTAAGGATTTTCAGAGCTGTTTAACAACCAGCTGCATCTCAAACAAGGAACATATTTAAACTTTGTTTAATGTTTGAGACCTAAAGTTTAATAACATCAGCTCAAGATTTGAGTTTAGTTTCATTGTGATCGAGTTATAAACGACCACATGTAAAGTTAAAATAAAACAACAACAATCACACCTGAAAATAAATCTCTGATTTGGTTTTAATGTTTAGTTAGTTGAATACTGATGCTTTTATATTGTAAGATTAAATATTGTTTTAAAAATATCTAATTTTCAGTTTTCTGATGTGCAACAAATGAACAAAGGTGAAGATGAAAATCTTGAGCTGTAATCTGGTTTCTGATATTATTTCATCTCTGGGATTAAAGTACTTTGGAACCGAATAAAAGAGTAATACTCTAATTTTGTATTATTATAAATCTCTTTCACCAGTAACATGAAGGAGATCTTAGATGTTCACTAATAAAAATGAAAGTCTCTGTATCTTTAATCACATTTCAGTTTTCTTTGTTGTTAATAAATGGCTGACGGCAGGTCAGATGAATCGGGTCGAGAACCCGCGGTCTCTCTGACTCGGGCAGGAAGAGTCAGAAGAGTTAAAGTCACACAAACACTGTTAAAATGGATGAAGATGACAGATCTTACAAGGCAGCTCCAGTCCAGTGTGTCCTGTGGTGTTGCGCACGCACGGCGGGGAGTGTCTTCCGTCGGCCATGTCGGACTCGGAACACTGCGCCTCGCCGTGGATGACAGCCAGACCCAAACGGAGCCGCTCTGCGTACGACTGAGCCCTGAAAAATCAGAACAACCTCTGAGAGATGATCCCGGTCCTGAAGGCAGGTGCTTGTCTGTGTGATGTCACGTAAAACTCGTTAAAACTAAATCCTTTTATTGTCGTCACCTTTTCGCCGCAGCAGGAGACTTCGCCACGATTATTGCATTTCTGTAATCAGGAATCTAGCGAAATGAACCAGAACAGATAAATAGAGTTAAGTTTCAACACTAACACCTGAAGACACAAGTACACCTGAGCTGGGGGGGGGGGGGGGGGGGGGGGGCACCTCTTCTTGGATGTACTGAATCAGGAATGGGGAGGCTCGCAGGTTGTCCACAGGAAAACTGAAGAAGCCCTGGATCTCCTTTTGATGCAGGTCCATGGTGATGATGTGTGTTAGTCCTTCAAAACACACAGAAATCCAACATAATAAGAGAAACTCTGTTAGAATAAACCTCTGGGTGTCATTGTCTTTACCTGCTTTGGCTAACATTTAAGCTAACAGTTTGGGTGTCATTGTCTTTACCTGCTTTAGCTAACATTGAAGCTAACAGTGTGGGTTTCATTGTCTTTACCTGCTTTAGCTAACATTGAAGCTAACAGTTTGGGTGTCACTGTCTTTACCTGCTTTAGCTAACATTGAAGCTAACAGTGTGGGTTTCATTGTCTTTACCTGCTTTAGCTAACATTGAAGCTAACAGTGTGGGTTTCATTGTCTTTACCTGCTTTAGCTAACATTGAAGCTAACAGTTTGGGTGTCATTGTCTTTACCTGCTTTAGCTAACATTGAAGCTAACAGTTTGGGTGTCATTGTCTTTACCTGCTTTAGCTAACATTGAAGCTAACAGTTTGGGTGTCATTGTCTTTACCTGCTTTAGCTAACATTGAAGCTAACAGTTTGCAGACTATAGAGCCCCTCTTCCTCATCTTGCACTGCTTGCTGTAGGGGAAATAGGGAATAACTCCAATGATGTTCTTTGCACAGGAGGTCTTGAGGGCGTACGCCATAATGAGAAGCTCCATGATGGCCGTGTTGACGTCCCTGTTGGCAGGAAAAGCAGCAAGAATAACAAGTATGATGGTTTAGATGAAAGATTTGTGTCTGGTAGTAGAACGTGCACGAGGAGAAGAATCCTGCTCTCACCTCGGTATGGTCTGGATGATGAAGATGGTCTGCCCACGAACAGACTCTTTCACATCCACTCTGGTCTCTACACAGAAGAAAAAATACAGGTCAGACGTTCACGTGCATTTAATGAATAACTGCTCTTTTCCCACAGATCATATGATCTAATTATACAATCAGATTTTTTAAGAAAATATTTATTCTGGATTTTCTCTCTTCCACACAGGGTCAAAATTATATATAAACACAGACTCTAAAGAAACCTAAAGAACCCTAACCCTGACTCCAGGTCCGGAGGGCCCTGATTCACTGAATAAATCCCTCAGCATGTTGCAGGTCCTGCAGAAACCCGTTAAAGACCTGCTCCTCTGAATCAGGTGTGTAGAAGCAGGAAAAAATCTAAAACATGCAGGATAGTGGTCCTCGGGCCCTGGAGTCAGACACCCTGATCTATACCATCTTTTACCTTGACAAGCTGAGAAGACCACCAGCTGTAAAGCATGGTGGCAGTCACATCATGATGTGGTTTAGGTGAACAAGGTTCTTACAAAAATAAAGAAAGACGATGGAGGTAAAATCGTTTTGTGAGCGATTCGTCTTCACTGACAACAGAATTACCATCTGGCACCATGGGTCACAGAGCTGGAGTCAGATCCCCACTGGGGGGTCAAAAACTTTCAAATGGGGGTCTTACGTTGTTCTCTGGAAATAAAATGTAAATTAAACAATAATTCTTATTTGGTATATTTTAGTGAAGTTGTTACAGACGTTTAAATAAAAGTTGTAAACAAATAGAAGTTGTACAATACGAGTTGAGGCTGCTGTGTTTTTGTGTTTTTAGCTTTTTGTAAAGTTCAACCTGCATTTTTCAGGGTTGTAGGTTGTTGTTATTTTGATAAGCTGAGAGGTTTGGGAACCACTGCTGTAGCGTCCAGGTCTGGTCTGATGCCAGGTCAAACTGTTCTTCCCACTGATACAGACCTGACAAGACTGCCGTCCTTGTGAGTCTGATAAACTCTCCGAACTCGTATAAATACAGTCTGCAACAATCTGCGGGCACAAACATTCTGACACATGGAACTGACTCATCTGTGGGATCTTTTAC
Organism: Pachypanchax playfairii; assembly: GCA_006937955.1. Taxonomy (NCBI): domain Eukaryota; kingdom Metazoa; phylum Chordata; class Actinopteri; order Cyprinodontiformes; family Aplocheilidae; genus Pachypanchax; species Pachypanchax playfairii. The sequence goes on along the minus strand of SSNP01000022.1, from coordinate 4,924,062 downwards.
TCTAAAAGTCTTTATTATTCATTTTAAATCAACAGACTGGATCTTCCTCTTTCTCTTAAGACCTCAACGCAGTCAGGATTCTTTCAGGCTTCATGCAAGTCTTTCAGATTCAGTTTCAACCTTCAGCTGCTTTTTCACCTTTAAAAAATGAAGGAAAAAGACCGAGTGACTGACAACAGAGTGTCAGATCTGTAGGAAACCAATCTGCAGCATAAAAACCAGATCTGAAAGCTGCTCCCTGGAGAAATCTGGAAAAATCCAGAAAGATATGAAACAGACCTGAGCCAGTCCTCGTCCTTCAGATCTTTGACCCACTTTTACTCAAGACATTAAGAAATTATGCATTTCAACCCATTTTAAACGTGGTCTTTGTTCATTAGTTTTGGAATTGTTAACAAGTTGTTATTGTGTTGTTAACATGTTGTTAATGTGATGTTAATGTGTCTTTTCCTTTGTTCTTTGACTAAAATCACAAAAATAAAGATAAAAACATATAATCATATAAAAACAGCTACTGACTGGTAGGGAATGAGGGAGAAACAGTAAAACACCTTGAGGACACCTGATGCAGGTGGTCTGACCTCAGTGAAACACCTTGAGAACACCTGATGCAGGTGGTCTTTCCTCAGTGAAACATCTTGAGGACACCTGATGCAGTGAAACACCTTGAGGACACCTGATGTAGGTGGTCTGACCTCAGTGAAACACCTCGAGGACACCTGATGTAGGTGGTCTGACCTCAGTGAAACACCTCGAGGACACCTGATGCAGGTGGTCTTACCTCTGTTAGACTCCTGAAACACCACAGACTTCCCTAGTTCCACTCCCAGTCTCCTGTAAACAAAAACACATCCATCAGCTGATCTCAGGTAGCTGCTCCAGGTCAGCACACGGTGTTCGGACACATGACGGAGCAGGTAAACATTAACTAACCGTCACCGTCACAGCTGAACTCACTCTGTGATCTTCTTGGCCAACTCGGTGCACGCGGCGGAAGAGTTTGCGGAGAAGACGCGGTATCCACTTTTAGCGACATTCATCCTTAAAGTAGCTGGAGCCTTTGATGTAGCCGAGTTCTTCACCTGAGCGCCGCGCTTTGTTTATGCCTAATCACGCTGGTGAGCTAGCTTCCGCGCGCTGGCCTGCTGCGTCAGATACAAGAATAACGACTGTTACTGTGCGACATTAAACTTCATTAAAACACAGACATTAACAAGAAGCTCATGTACATTCGTGTGTAAGTTCAGTCTCGCTATTAGCGGACAGATAAATGACCCCGACTATCAGGCTGAGTGTATCCGCTTTCTGAACTACGGAAACCTTCGAGGGTCAAGCTTTACGGTTGCGCTTTGCAAAAGTGTTCCGTCCGTCAGACCGTGATCTTGTGCAGTGCAGGTGATCCAGATCTGGTTCCAGCGTGCAGGTTTATTACAAACATGACTGGTTACTTAGTGTTTAAAATCAGACTTCCATCATAGTAAAATATAAATAAAACATATAGTTGTCTTTTTCTCCCTGTCGTTTTTAATTTGGACATACTGATTATTTCAGGAGTTTTTGAGTTTTTTTACAGCCTGAGACTTAGAGGGCCCCTAATTATTATTATTATTATTATTATTATTATTATTATTATTATTATTATTATTATTATTATTATTATTATTAATAATTAATATTATTACTATGACACTATAACTGACATATCACAAAGGATTTCTATCACAATTAAACATTTATCTTTAATTAATGTAATTTATTATTAATTAATTATTAATAATAATAATAATAATAATAATAATAATAATAATAATAATAATAATAATAATACGTTAAGACTAACTTAAAGCCAGCAAAAGCTTTCAGATCCATTTGTACAACCAGAAATAAGCACATTTACCTAATCAGCAATAAAACAATTAAATTCTAAAACTGTCTCTTCTGTTTATTTTCAGTGGAATTAATTTTCTGTTTTAATTAGAATAAATCTGAGTTTGCATGTTCTCCCCGTGCATGTGTGGGTTTTCTCCCACAGTCCAAAAACATGCAAGAGGTTAATTGGTGACTCTAAATTGTCCCTAGGTGTGAGTGTGTGTGTGAATGGTTGTTTGTCTCTGTGTGGTGCTGTGATTGACTGGTGACCTGTCCAGGGTGTCCCCCACCTCTCACCCTAAGACTACTGGAGACACCAGCTCCCTGCGACCCTGAACAGGAAGAAGCAGATTTAGAAGATGGATGGATGGAGGATGGATGGATGGAGGATGGATGGAGGATGGATGGATGGAGGATGGATGGATGGAGGATGGAGGATGGAGGATGGAGGATGGAGGATGGAGGATGGATGGAGGATGGATGGATGGATGGAGGATGGATGGATGGATGGATTAGAATAAATCTATACTTTAATTTAATCTGGAAGTGAAACAACCTAAAATAATAAATCAATAATATTTTGTGTTTTAAATTTAGTCATTTTTTTTTGTCATTTGTCATATTTTATAACTTTTTAATTTCTTGTCAGAGATAAGTAAAATATAAAAAACCTTNCTGACTCATCTGTGGGATCTTTTACTCTAAAAGTCTTTATTATTCATTTTAAATCAACAGACTGGATCTTCCTCTTTCTCTTAAGACCTCAACGCAGTCAGGATTCTTTCAGGCTTCATGCAAGTCTTTCAGATTCAGTTTCAACCTTCAGCTGCTTTTTCACCTTTAAAAAATGAAGGAAAAAGACCGAGTGACTGACAACAGAGTGTCAGATCTGTAGGAAACCAATCTGCAGCATAAAAACCAGATCTGAAAGCTGCTCCCTGGAGAAATCTGGAAAAATCCAGAAAGATATGAAACAGACCTGAGCCAGTCCTCGTCCTTCAGATCTTTGACCCACTTTTACTCAAGACATTAAGAAATTATGCATTTCAACCCATTTTAAACGTGGTCTTTGTTCATTAGTTTTGGAATTGTTAACAAGTTGTTATTGTGTTGTTAACATGTTGTTAACGCATCGTTAACATGTTGTTAATGTGATGTTAATGTGTCTTTTCCTTTGTTCTTTGACTAAAATCACAAAAATAAAGATAAAAACATATAATCATATAAAAACAGCTACTGACTGGTAGGGAATGAGGGAGAAACAGTAAAACACCTTGAGGACACCTGATGCAGGTGGTCTGACCTCAGTGAAACACCTTGAGAACACCTGATGCAGGTGGTCTGACCTCAGTGAAACACCTTGAGAACACCTGATGCAGGTGGTCTGACCTCAGTGAAACACCTTGAGAACACCTGATGCAGGTGGTCTTTCCTCAGTGAAACATCTTGAGGACACCTGATGAATAATAATAATAATAATACGTTAAGACTAACTTAAAGCCAGCAAAAGCTTTCAGATCCATTTGTACAACCAGAAATAAGCACATTTACCTAATCAGCAATAAAACAATTAAATTCTAAAACTGTCTCTTCTGTTTATTTTCAGTGGAATTAATTTTCTGTTTTAATTAGAATAAATCTGAGTTTGCATGTTCTCCCCGTGCATGTGTGGGTTTTCTCCCACAGTCCAAAAACATGCAAGAGGTTAATTGGTGACTCTAAATTGTCCCTAGGTGTGAGTGTGTGTGTGAATGGTTGTTTGTCTCTGTGTGGTGCTGTGATTGACTGGTGACCTGTCCAGGGTGTCCCCCACCTCTCACCCTAAGACTACTGGAGACACCAGCTCCCTGCGACCCTGAACAGGAAGAAGCAGATTTAGAAGATGGATGGATGGAGGATGGATGGAGGATGGATGGATGGAGGATGGATGGATGGATGGATGGAGGATGGATGGATGGATGGATGGAGGATGGATGGATGGATGGATTAGAATAAATCTATACTTTAATTTAATCTGGAAGTGAAACAACCTAAAATAATAAATCAATAATATTTTGTGTTTTAAATTTAGTCATTTTTTTTGTCATTTGTCATATTTTATAACTTTTTAATTTCTTGTCAGAGATAAGTAAAATATAAAAAACCTTGTCATTGATTGTTTGGTAATGCTGTGATATTTCTGCGGGTGGCAGTAAAGCATCACTGGTGTTTCATTCATTCCCATGTTGGATTTGAAACAGGGATTGTGTCTTTCTCAGTGCTGGTGAACGTATGATGATGTATTAACGTGATGGCTGCTGGGGAAAATGGTTTCTGGAGGAAAGCTGTGACATTTTAATATGCAAATCTGTAGCATTTACATCAGACTTGGATGAATTGATAAGTTAAAGCAGCGGCAGATGCCGATGGAACAAATAGGTGTTTTTTGTTTTCAGATCATGTGTTTTAATAGAGTTGTTTTCTGACTTTAACTGGTCATTTTTGTATTGATTGAAAACACAATAACAAGCTCACAAATAATCTCGTCATAACTTTTAAAGATTAGAATTGTTTGGTTGTTTTACCTTTATTGTAAGAAGTGCACAGAAATGTATTGATTAGGGACATTTGTTAGAGTTGAAAGTCACAGCTACTCGGTTGTTTAACTGTTGTGTGCTGATTGTTCAGAAATCAAGATGTTATCAATGAAAGTGACCTCAGCCAGAAAGTCCAGATGCCGGACTGAGAGGCTGATCACATAAAGATAGAATAAGATGACCATCCAGGTAGGAGAGTAGCTCAAAAATCTCAGAAGGTCCACAGACTGCTAACAGATTAGAAAAGATTTATTTTAAATTCAACTAAACTCAGGAATGAAACCTGGACATGAAGCAGAAACTAAACAACCCTGGTGGCTGGTTCCAGTGTAATGTTTAAGTCCCGCCCCTTCAGTCTAAACAAATCAGAGATTTTCTGGACTGAAATTTAAAAATACACCTGAGATCATTTTTTACATGTTGGTTTTTGTTAGTTCATGTAGCCTGTATCTTACTGCTGATGTCCAGTTCTTTACACGTTTAGTTGAAATTAGTTATTTGCTGGTTAAAAACAACAGTTTTTGTGTGCAGGTGAGTGGGCGGGACTTTCAACCCACATGTCTCATGCTCAGACTCTGGTTCCAACAATACTACCTGGCAGCACCTGTAAACTTTAAAAGCTTCACTTTTGTATAATAAAACAACACAACAACCTCTACCTTCACATCTCTTGATTATTTTTTGTGTAAATTGTTGATCAGTCAGATCAGCTGTGACAAAATGTTTGTACAGAAGTGGTGAAAATTTTTTTGTTACAAACTGACACAGACTATAAAATCTATACGTAACTGAGTAAAATGATTTAGAACTGAATGGACAGTTAAACTGAAAATGAAACAACAATAAAAATAGACATTTGATGCACTTCATTCCTACATAGGAAATATTTTGTACCTTTAGCGGGTCCACAGCAACCCCTGGCACACAGCTGTTTTATTTAAACAGCACATGCCAATTTCATGTGCTCACCAAAGACAGACAGAGCACAAGATCATACCTCATAAATAATACATTTAAACAAGAATATAAACAAAGACATCCATAGCTGTTAGTGAGATTCAAATCAAAAGATTAAGGGTCTGATTCATCAGCCCTGCGGTATGCCATAGTGTCCTCCCCCCACCACCGAGGGCCCTTATGTACATGTTGATATATACAGTATGTGGAAATGAATGAAGTAGATTGAGTGGGAGTATATAATAGAGAGTCCTGCATATGTGTCAGTGTGAATGAGAAACATCATGAAGGTGACTTTCAAAAATCTGTTTTTATGTGTAAATACTGTGTACATGTTATAGAGAGGCATCACAGTCCGGTCCTCCAGGGACATGATCTGCATGTTTCAGACCCTGTTTCAACCCAATGCATGTTTCCTGCTTCAACACAACAATTCAAATCCTCAGCATGTCAGTAAGTCCTACAGAAACCTGTTGATCTGAATCAGGTGTGTAAAGCATCTGAAACATGCAGGAACCTCCAGGCCTGGAGTCTGACACCTCTGTTACAGAATAAACAGACTTCAACATGAACGTTATGGAGACCAGTTTACATCTGTATGATGATGCAGAAGGTCCACACACCTCTGACTGAAAATTCTTTCCAGTTTCACTTACAAATATATTGAAACATACACAGCTGATAAACACAGGTCTGTAAGATCACACTAAGCAGGTCTGGATCTGATTCCATGAGAAGCTAAAAGACCTGGATCAGATGATGTGTGAGACCTGGTTTCAGTTTGTTCTGCCTTTTCTGAGTTACTGGCTCTGATGCTTTCAGCTCAGAAGACAACTGGATAGAAACGTGTTCCCACTGCTTCAGACTTATAGAAGATGTGTAACACTTGGCAGAGACCAGGATCTGATCTTTCACATAAAGATGAATCTTTCTGAACAGCTTCAATCTGTTGTTGAGAACCAGGTTTCTTTAGTCCTTCTTCTGTTTAGCGTGATCTCCTCATACAACCAACAGTAAGGTCCTTCCTCTCACCAACTGGTGGTCCGTTACAAACTCTCACATTTCATGAGCTCTTTGAAGTACAAACACATTCCCACTGATCAAATGAACTTCTTCAACTTCTGCAGCTTGTTGTTGTGAGCTAAACAGCAGGAGCATTAACTCCATCAACCATCAACTTCAGCAGCTGCAGGCAAGCTGTGAAAGCTTCAGTAATCCCTCTGGACGGCTGCATTTCATAAAGAATGTACATTCATCTGGAATATTGAGTGAACATTGTTTTTCTAAGGAGAATACGTCATGTGTAAGTAGTTTGATATATTTGTATGTCATTTCGAGGTTTTGCAGAATTATCTGAACATCAAACCAGAACCACAAATCAATAACAGCAGAAAACTTTGAACTGCAGTTCATGTCCTCGACTCTTTGATCAGTTAATTTACAAAATCTAATCCGGAATGAACTAACTGGCCTTAGATAAACTAATCCAATTGTAAACAAGGGGATGCTAAGCCATCACAAGGTTAGCTTTAGTGGAGACGGCAAAACAATAAAGTCCCGAGCTGTCCCAAACAAAACCCGAGGAATGTTCCAGAAAGAAGGTCAAACGAAGTGGAGTCGATCAATAAACTCTGATTGAACCTGTTCCAGAAGACTTGAATCAACTCTGAGTCTCTTTAGAACGAACACCATCAGACACACGATGTCACAACGCAGGGATGAAGAGAAACTCTCAAACTGTTTAAAAAGCAGTTTCAAAACCCAAATAAACATGTAAAAAAGGAAGATGGCAGCAACAGAGACGCAGCGTGAGGGAATCACTGCTGTCTCAGTCAATCGGTACATCTGAACCCACAAACCTGTTAATTTAACACAGTTAAATAGTAAATAGTTTAACAAAGCTGAGTGGCATCTTTTCTAAACCCACGTGTTCCTGTTGGTGGTGGCGGGAAACTGTCTCCAGCAGTCATGAGGTAAGAGGCGGAGTCACACCCTGGACAGGTCATCAGTCCATCACAGGGACACGTGGAGACAGAGACTCTACGTGGGTTTCAGTGTCTTGCCTATAAGAACCACCTGACAGAGACGACTGCTCTTCCTCAGCAGGTAAAAACAGAGACTTTATTTCCTGAGAATAAAATCTCTGCAGGTGTCCTTCTATCGCAGCTCTATGTAGAGCAGCTGCTGCCTGCGTGGGGTTCTCCAGCTGCACAACCACACAGGAGAACATCAGCTGTTATTTACCCTCCTACCGCATGGCGCTCGCTGCTTCAGGAACATGCAACATGTTCCACCTGCTGCCACCAGGTGAAGATACCAGAGCATCAAAGACTAACAGACTGGAAGCAGCTTTAATCCCAGAGCCATCAGGACATCGTCTGAACCCCAACATCATTATCACTGCAACAAACACCAGGATGTGCAATATTATCTTTTTATGTTTTTGTTTGTTTGTATCTTTATGTTTACATGTTAGTATTTACTAAACAAGAACTGCACTTCATTTTGTTGTACTTGTTACATTATAATAAATAAATAATAAATAGATTCTAATCGTGATTGTAATGTTAAACTGAAATATATTAAGTGAAGCTGAAATACTATTTGTTTGTTTGTTTGTTTGTTTGTTTGTTTGTTTGTTTGTTTGTTTGTTTGTTTGTTTAGAGGCAGTACAAAAACCCACTGAGTTAAAGGGTTAACATTAATCACATGGTTTTGTGCATTTAGTTAATCTGACTCATCAGAATTTCACGTGTGTATTCTGAAATATTGAACATATTTTGATCAGATTCAGGAAGTACAACAACATTTTATCTGGATTTTAAAGGTTCTGAATGGAATTTGTTTGAATTTAAATATTTTTTAGTACTTGAGATTCTGGAAACTTGTTTATGACGTGCACAGCGTGTTAGTGTTGAATGGACCTCATCCCACGCTTTGCTGACTTGGACCTGGTGGTCCTACCTGTTCACCTGTAAGCATGTTAACAGGATGTTAACGACCTGCATGTAATAACAGCTGTTTTAAATGTTCCTAAACCAAGATGTCTGCAGTTCCATAAGTGGGCTTGTGTCAGTCCAGTTTACTCAGACCTTGTTCAAGAAGCATGTCAATGTTTAACACACGTCTACTACACGCTACTACAACACTTGATATCTGCTCAGTCTTTGCTGCTGTTATATAACGATGACTCGGCTGCTCCGTTTACGGCCCTTCGATTGTAAACTCTTAAATTCCAGGCTGAATGTCCCACCCTTCATGAAACTGGTGCACAAATGTTCTTATATATTTACAGGCTGTGACAACACAAGCGAGACATGCCTTCCTACTGATAACAACTGCCACCATAATGCTGGAGATTGTATGTGTGGGTGTGCTGAGGGTAAACAACCAGAACTGTAAACTAATGAAAAATGGACTGAAAACACACCTTCGTAATCCGGTTCAGACTAAAGAGAAAAGATGATTGACGTGTGTCTTATATTCAGATATTTAGATTAACATGAGAGAAAATCAACATTGTTACAGGTTAATCTGCTGGACTGACAGCTTTCAGTACAGAATGTGCTGCTTTATCTTGTTTAAAAGAATTCTGTGATATCATTTTACATCCACACTCACGTGCCACATGCACGACTTATCTGCCTCACCTGCTCAGGATTGGTTTTAGATCTCGTCATTTTTTATTAATAACTGCTACAAAGGTAAGATGGACAAAAGGGGAATATGAGTGTGGTGCTGGTGGGGGGGGGGGGGGGGGGGGGGG
>SSNP01000022.1:4901077-4914884 GCA_006937955.1 Pachypanchax playfairii | reverse complement strand
GGTTTCTCACTCACACTCTCGCTCAGCCCAGATTCCGAGAGCAGACATTCTCACAGGGTGGAAACTGAATTTCATCTTTTCTCACTCAGAAAAAGACGCAAACAGTGGGGGGAAGAGAAAAAGGTAGAAATTGTGTTTGTTTTGGGGGGGAGGGGCACTGGCATCAACCCTGCCTGCTGCTGCATGTGCTCAGTACACACTGTGTTTCCAGATGGAGAGGAAGCAGGGAGAGGTGGACCACCTGGAGCTGGAGCTGGAGCGGCCGAGCCCCCTGACTGACAAGGAGAGGGTGATGATCCAGGACTCGTGGGCAAAAGTCTACCAGAACTGTGAGGATGTCGGGGTGGCCATACTGATCAGGTATTCATATCTGCTGCTTGTGTGTGATTTAAATGCTGCTTCATGGTAGAAAGATGAAGAATATGACTGTGTGAATCTTCTCTTTGAAGAGTTTTTACATCTTTTTCATCAGAATTCATCAACAATAAAAAGCTGCATCAGTAAAATCAGATTAAAACAACAGAATCAAACAAGTAGAAATATTAGAATCAGCTGTAAATCAGCTGTAAATGATCTCTGACTTTGTTTTATTTTTCTCCTCCTGTCATTCTGATCTGTAGAGGTTAATGATTAATAAGTAGGTGAAGCAGTTTCACACGAGTGTTTTGAACTATTAGAGTAAACTGATGCTGATTATTGTATGATGGTTGAATAAAATTCTCTCTGGTCCTATAACTAACCGTTCTGCTTGACCTGAGCTCAGTCACATTCATCCACCTGCAGCTTCTCGGTCACCAGATGACCTATTTTCTCAGCTATAATAAAAAGATTTATGTCCAGGTCTGGCCAGCGTTCAAACTGAGGGGATTTCCCTCCCTGGAACACAGACGAAGATCAACTTTAATAAATATATTTCTCTCACTTTGCTCCATCTTTTAAACCCTTTTCATCAAACGCTGGTGACAAACATCATGATCCATCATTCAGATTCCTTTGGTTTCCTCACAAAACAAGTCATGTTTAGAATTAACCTACGACAGCAGGACTCTGTTGGGGGGGGTCAGTCCTCCCATGCAACAGATGTTTAGAAACTGGATAATCTAATATTCTCAAACAGCCAAGTGAAGCACCGTCAGAGAGCTAAACAGCTCCTTCGCTCGCTGCTCCTTCGCTCGCTGCTGCTCCTTCGCTCGCTGCTGCTGCTCCTTCGCTCGCTGCTCCTTCGCTCGCTGCTCCTTCGCTCGCTGCTGCTCCTTCGCTCGCTGCTGCTGCTCCTTCGCTCGCTGCTGCTCCATCGCTCGCTGCTGCTGCTCCTTCGCTCACTGCTCCTTCGCTCACTGCTGCTCCTTCGCTCGCTGCTCCGTCGCTCGCTGCTGCTCCTTCGCTCGCTGCTGCGCCTTCGCTCGCTGCTGCGCCTTCGCTCGCTGCTGCTCCTTCGCTCGCTGCTCCGTCGCTCGCTGCTCCTTCGCTCGCTGCTGCTCCTTCGCTCGCTGCTGCTCCTTCGCTCGCTGCTGCTGCTCCTTCGCTCGCTGCTGCTCCATCGCTCGCTGCTGCTGCTCCTTCGCTCACTGCTCCTTCGCTCACTGCTGCTCCTTCGCTCGCTGCTCCGTCGCTCGCTGCTGCTCCTTCGCTCGCTGCTGCGCCTTCGCTCGCTGCTGCTGCGCCTTCGCTCGCTGCTGCGCCTTCGCTCGCTGCTGCTGCTCCTTCGCTCGCTGCTCCGTCGCTCGCTGCTCCGTCGCTCGCTGCTCCTTCGCTCGCTGCTCCTTCGCTCGCTGCTGCTCCTTCGCTCGCTGCTGCTCCTTCGATCGCTGCTGCTCCTTCGCTCGCTGCTCCTTCGCTCGCTGCTGCTCCTTCGATCGCTGCTGCTCCTTCGCTCGCTGCTGCTCCTTCGATCGCTGCTGCTCCTTCGCTCGCTGCTCCTTCGCTCGCTGCTACTCCTTCGCTCGCTGCTGCTCCTTCGCTCGCTGCTGCTCCTTCGCTCGCTGCTCCTTCGCTCGCTGCTACTCCTTCGCTCGCTGCTGCTCCTTCGCTCGCTGCTGCTCCTTCGCTCGCTGCTCCTTCGCTCGCTGCTGCTGCTCCTTCGCTCGCTGCTCCGTCGCTCGCTGCTGCTCCTTCGCTCGCTGCTGCGCCTTCGCTTGCTGCTGCTGCTCCTTCGCTCGCTGCTCTTTCGCTCGCTGCTCCTTCGCTCGCTGCTCCATCGCTCGCTGCTCCTCCTTCGCTCGCTGCTCCTTCGCTCGCTGCTCCTTCGCTCGCTGCTGCTGCTCCTTCGCTCGCTGCTGCTGCTCCTTCGCTCGCTGCTCCTTCGCTCGCTGCTGCTGCTCCTTCGCTCGCTGCTGCGCCTTCGCTCGCTGCTGCGCCTTCGCTCGCTGCTGCTGCTCCTTCGCTCGCTGCTCCTTCGCTCGCTGCTGCTCCTTCGATCGCTGCTGCTCCTTCGCTCGCTGCTCCTTCGCTCGCTGCTCCTTCGATCGCTGCTGCTCCTTCGCTCGCTGCTCCTCCTTCGCTCGATGCTGCTCTTTCGCTCCTAAATATTAACACTGAAATCCACAAGGAGAAGAAACTCTGGCAGAAGTCAACCATCTGCAGGGACGTGTCGGTTTCTCATGTGTGAAGAGATTCACTGCACGACACTGTGTGCTTTATTAATCCCTTTTGATTGCATGAGGTTAAATGTGAGAAAGGGTGACTGTAAAGCATTCTACATGTGCATTCATCACTGCTGAAGCAAATGTGTTTCATTTCACAGACTGCTGAATAACAAGATTCAGCTGCAGCTCTTTCACAATAACAAAAACACCAGCTCACTGCGATTCTTTCTAAGTTGCAAGATGGAAAAAAATAGAAAATCAGATTCCATTTCTACTCGTGTTTCTGTACCTACAGTACCATGAAAAGACCTTCCAGCCTGCAGCTATGGAACCAGGACTGTTTAGAAACCTGGAAAAAATCTACATTCAGTAGTAAAAATAGAACCTGTCACTCTGCTGAACTCAGTGTTAACGATAATCCGTCGAACTCAAACTCTTTTTGAGAGGTGAGGTGAAACAGATAAGATCATCTCAGAAATTAGAAACTGTCTTCCAATTCAGCCCTTCAATTATTCTGGAAATAAGATAAGGAAGGATTAGAGTCCACTGGCCATAGAAAATTCTAATTAGGCTATTTATATGCAACCACAGGTCGAGCAATTACAAGACAGAAAGATTAAACACTGTCGCTCCTCATTAGTTTGTAGCGAAACAAGGAAAGTCTTTCACCCAGCAGAACAACCTGGAAATCACACGTCTGTATTCTTTACATGGAAAACTCCTGCAACTTGACATGAACCTCAAAACGCACGGAAAAGTCCAAATATTTGCCTGGTTTGATTACAGACTTCGAAGGGCCAGAGAGAGATGGGACATCTTGATTTGGTTTTCAGAAACCAGATGCTTTGGCCCTCTTCCCAGACAAAAGGGGGGGGGGGTTCTTCGGGGTCGTAATTCACTACAGTACCTCTTGGGGTCAAACAGAGATGTAATTTAAAATAACATCTCTGAACTGACTGTCTGTCTTTAGAAGGATACCACTTTCTTGTGGCAGGAGGAGAGTCTCTGTACCTGGACCTGGACCTGGACCTGGACCTGGACCTGGACCTGGACCTGGACCTGGAGTAAGAACCGTATATAATATCAGTGAAGTCTCAGTCTCACACAGCAAAGGGAAGCTACCAGGAACCCTGACGCTCAGTTCTGCATCCTGCTGTTTTCTAATTAACAGTTTCTATAAATATTAAGATTGTTTTTCAAGTCAGGACAGGAACCAAAGACAGTTACAACAACCAATTAACCCACCGATGAGACGAGAGTCCAAACTGTCCAAACAAAGACCTGCACAGCCAAAACTAACCACAGAGTTTCCTACTGAGGTGACAGTGGCGACCACAACGCAGCCGTATGTACCGATGTTTACCATGAACATGAGTCATAAGGACGTCTTTGGCTGTTGTACAAGGTAGCTTCACTGACAGACAGTTTGACTGTCTCACCACCAAACATGTCCTACAACAAACATCAAGACGTGCAGCAGGATCACTACTGGGACCAAGATGTAAACCAGCATCCAGTCAGAGAGGGACACGAGACCACGTGGGTTTTACTTTCTGTTCTGTTTGTGATGTATGTTTATGTTGTACCACCAGCATCTGTTAAATCTACCTGGGACTGTGTGAGACAGGTGACTGTTAGCATGTGGCGTGTATCAGTCCTTTGTGATTATTAAAACTCACAACGTGTGAGCTGGACTTCAGGTATCTGGTCAGTCCTTCTGCAGGTTCAGGTTGAAGGAAGAATCCAGATTTGGTCTCATATCTCTCACTGTCCTCCATGTCTTCACTCCTCTGCAGGCTGTTTGTGAACTTCCCCTCATCCAAGCAGTACTTCAGCCAGTTCAAGCACATGGAGAACGCGAGGGAGCTGGAGCAGAGTTCTCAGCTCAGGAAACACGCTCTCAGAGTCATAAACGCCATCAACACGTTGGTGGAGAACCTGGACAATTCAGAGAAGGTGGCCTCGGTGCTCAAGCTGGTGGGAAAGGCTCACGCACTCAAACACAACGTGGACCCGGTGTACTTTAAGGTAAAGACTAAGATGAAGATGAAAGTGACGCGATGAACTCAGAATATAAATATATAAAAGATTTACACTGACAGCTAACTCTAAACTGATCCTCAGGGCTGTCGGGTCTTTTATAGTGCAGTTCTATAGAAAGGTTACAAACAACTACTATCATACCTGTTACCTGATATCTTACCTGCACAAGAATTACATGAATGTTCCTGTCAGCTGATCAACTGCATGTAAAAACAGATTTTTTTAGAAAATAATTTTCATCTTGATGTTCTTTTTCAAGCCAGTTTTAAACAACAGCTGTAAATGAAGATGCTCATGAGTCACCGAACCCTCCATGCAGTGGACGTGCATGTTCTAACATGCACGTTAGAACATGCACGTTAGGACGTGCACGTTAAAATGTGCATGCTAGAATGTGCACGTTAGGACGTGCATGTTAGAACATGCACGTTAGAGCATGCATGTTAGGACAACATGGTTCATGTTGTCTGTAGTTGGGGGCGAATGGACTGCTGCTATCTTAAATCAGCTCTCATACAAAAAATGTTGTTGCATCTCATGCAAGTTATTTTCACAAAACTTTTATAAAACTGATCACAAACTGATTTACATTAGACTTTTTCTCTCAGCAGAAAAAAATCAGACTTTCCTGTTAGAAGTGTTTCAATGAAGTGCTAAAGCTAGCTGCTAATGCTATTTCAACATGTCAAAAAAATTCTCCAGAAACAACCATCAGTATGAAACTAATGGACATTTAAATGTTTATAAAATATACTTTGTATGATCTGCTCTGAAATTTTTTGAGATTTTTTAAAGATTTGGGTCACTTTGGTCTTAGCCCTGCGCGAAGTAGCCGTTAGCTTGTTTCTCTGGTCAGAACTAATCTCTATTTCTCCACACTGTTGTTGTTCAAACAGATACCAAGACCAAAAACATCTGGACAATCCTTAAATAAAACGTTATGTAAAATATAAAGTATATTTAGGATGCAGCTGATATTTGAGGTAAAACATTTAGACGTGGAACTGTTTTTGAGTGAACTTGTTTGTCTTGCTCAGATCCTGAGTGGGGTGATTCTGGAGGTCCTGGGTGAAGAGTATCCAGATGTTGTGACTCCAGAGGTGGGCTTAGCGTGGACCAAACTCCTGGCTACACTCTGTCGCAGCATCAAAGCCGTCTATGAAGAAGTGGGCTGGACGCCGCCTCCAGCCACAACTGGCTGAAAACATTCAGATTGAACGAGGGACCTTCCAGTTTTACTTTGGCCTCATGCGTCAAGAATCAACAGACTGTAATCTGGAAATACAGTTTATTATAATGTATGATAATCATGGACTATGTAAAGAATATATATTTAAATATATATACAAACAGAAATAGGAACAAGTGCTGTGCCCTTTTTATAGCTAGCAGCGTGTTTGTGAGAGAAAGAGGGGGCGTAAAATAACTTCTCTCTTTCTCACGTTTGTTCTTTTTTAAAGACTAACTTGTTTTAAAAAGAGCAAATAAAAAACATGTGAACATAAATTCCACAGCTGATGAGAGGTCAGATATGACTTGGGCGTGCCTTTAACTGAATGTGTAGGAACTGAGATGTAAACATTCTGTTTTACAGATGTTTCCTCTGTCAGTCTGTGTTTCAATCAACGTCCACTTTGTTAGATATTAATAACATTTCTACAGTTTTAACTGGTGACAGTTGTATCTTTTTTTCATTAAAATCACATTTGTATCTGTAACTAATTATACTTTGAAATAAAATGTAGAATCCTTTTAAATATGACGTGTGAGAACTTTCCTTCAGTGTTCTGCTGAGTAGAAACAGCTTACAGGTAATAATGTTACATTATTTAACTATATAATAAAAGTAACTGTAATCCATCATGGAAAATCTGTAAAGTAATTAAAAATACTGAGGAAAATATTTGTGAGTATAAGTTAGTATAAATGTGAAACTGATTATTTATATTCATATTATTTATTTCTTTGCATGTTTTCATATAAATAATGTTTATTCTTTTTTCTCTCCACAGCGCTTGCTGTGGGGAAGGGGGGGGGGCATCGAGGCTGTGTCTCATGACACGGAGCAGTATTTACACGTGCACGTGCACGACACAGACATAAACAAATATTACATGTAGCTTCTGTTCTTCTGTTGTTCCAAGGTGAAGCTGTTCCAGTTCCAGATGTTCCACCATGTTCCTGTTTTATAACCATCTGAGTCTGAGTCTGAACAAAATCCTGTTTAATAATAATATGAGTGTTTTAGAACGTTTAATTTCAACATTTTGATTCAAATTAAACTCAGAATGATCCAAATTAACAGGTCTGACTTCTTCATACTCATGAAACAGCTGATGTATTACTATATCTACTATAACTGATGCTGTTTACTGAGGAAAAATGACATTTTAGAAGAGTAAATAAACATTATTACATTACTTTGATGAAGTTATTGGATTATTACATTTTGGAATAACTTGTAATTATAACTGTAATAAATAATAAAATGTAATCAATGACATGGTCCTGATCCTTCACACCGCCCGACCCTCTGAGTTATTCAGCACAGCCATATATAAGTGGCTTAACAGCTGCCAGTCACTCTTCTTACCCTGATTAGTAGAATTCTTTTTATAGTTGACCGTAAGCAGGTTGCACCTTCTGTTTCCAGTGTCTTAAGATAGTTTGTTCAGAATGAGCTGCGTTACGTCTTGATGTTTCCCAATCTGAAACCTGTCAGAGTGATGGCTCCGCCCACTGACTGGGAATCTGTCTTTATTCAGAACCTGTTCCACCTCCTTGATAAGCAGGACACTATAGATGTTGGTTTGGTCTGATGTACTAACAGAATAGCAGCACAGCATGCTCTGTTTACCGCTTAGCCCTGGCAGCAAGATCCAGCCCGCTTCTTGATCCCAGCTAATCCTCTGCTGCTAATCCCCCCCCCCCAGTCATGAGTGAGTGAACAGGCAGGAACAGTTTGATTGCTGCTGCCCAAACTCTGCCCCCAAACTCCTTCAGGTCCTTTCAATGGGTTGAGAAGCTCCTGTGCTCTGAACCATCAGCAGCAGCTTCATCAGGCTGGAGATCCTGGATCAGAACCATGTGCACAACCATGATGGTCCTCACCACCATCGCTCTCATCCTACGACAGAGGTTCTCCAACAAAATCCAACCGTGAGTAACCAGCATCTTTCATTTTCTACTTTTTATCCTTTTAGATTTCTGAAACTAGAAAAACAGCCAAATAGTTGAGAATAAAAATTATATAAGATACTTCCAGCTAGTTATAAACACTCACACATACAAAAACATACAAGAAAAAACCTGCTGGCGTGTGGGAGAAAGTGTGAAGGAGAAAGACGAGTCTTGTCTGCATCATTGATTTAAAATGACTCTGGTGATTATTTTAGAGTTTGCCCTGAGCAGCAGTGTGTGTAGATTAAGTGGCTGGCTTCATGTATTCCATCCTTCCTCTAATGGAGAGATGAATGGAGGGAAAATTAGCAGAGCTCTTGAGTTCATGCTGCTAATTGACCTGAAGTGCAATCTTCTCTCCTCGGAGGTTACTCAAACAATCCCACGTGGTCACGATACCGAGAGCAGAGCAACATCTGGCTCGCTCAGTTAGAGTAAACAAACTGAATGTATAGAATGTAATATTTATTATCTTATTTATTACGTTATTTCCAACTGTAGACAGAAAGAAGACACTGAGATGGAAATGCCGTACGTAAAGAGCAACGGAACAACAGAAACCTTCAAGTGATGAAGGTAAGAACACATAAACAAACTGTATAAACAACAAACGTTTCAGAGTTGATGCAGATGTTTTTAACAGCTCTGCATCTTTAACAGGATTCAGACTTTCCTCAGAAACCTGCTGTCACATCCTGCACGTCTTCTGCCATCTGGTGGAGGAACTACTTACTGCAGCTGCCAATTTAATCATTCTTATTATTCAATATTATGATAGAGTATTAAATTATTATCATCATGTGTATAGTTCAAATTAGAAATATGTCATGTTCTCCAAAAGTGCACGTTGTTAAACGCAGGTGATACGGACACATACTGGACTGACACGTCTTTGGTTGGAGCTCTTGTGTAACGATGAGATTTATGTATCAACCTGCTGCCAAACAGGTTCAGGTAAACAGGCTGGTGCTTGTCTCCAGAGTTACAACCTGGACAGGCAACAACCAGCCACACACATCGAAATCCATCATTAAATATACAAAAATCAATATATTATCATTATTATCTAAAAAAATCAGCTGATCAGAATGTAAACGTTTAAAAAAGAAACATCTAGTTTTAGTTGTTTGGTGTTCACCAGATCCCCCAAACTGGCCTTCACAGCTACAACATGTTCTACAGAATGAATCAGCTGGAGGCTGATGATGTAAATACATTATTATAAATATATTATAACACGTTACAACTGAAAATATTCTGAAGAATTTTATGATCAATTCAAAAGACATGAGACTGTTGAGGTTGTGTGAAAGTGGAGCATGTTGCAGAGGCACCGACACACGGAGGCGCCTTGCCCCACTTTGGTTTGTCAGTTCTGTTAATACTAAATGATTTAAAGAAGAGCAACAATCCCTCGTCTCTTCTCAAGGTTATTACATATTTATTACCTCCCTGTAGCCACCCTGCAGGACAGGAGGGAAATATGATGAACATAAAGACAATAAACAGGTTTTATATAAAGATCAAAGTCTTCTGATGTCACATTGAAGCTGTTTCACAGGAGCTGATGAGTTTTACTGAGTGACTTTATAACTTATACACCTGTGATATTGTTGATGACCTCAGAACTGTGCTGTGATTGTAGAAGGTCCGCGGGTCATCGGGTCAGGAATGACCGCTGGCTGAATGCTAAAGTTTAAAACTATGATATCATGTTTCCTGACTTTTTAAATTACAGGTGGAAAATCTTCTTACTTCTATCTTAACAATCAATTTATTACCTCAAAATATCGTTTGTGAAAATAACATTTGGTTATCATTAGTCACTCTGACTGAAATGAAACACGAGAGCACGGATGATCATCCCAGAGGAATTCCCAAAAAATCACAAGTCATAAACACTGTGCAGGAGATGTCTGACTGCAGCTTTTTAATCTGTCCAGATAACTTTAGAGTTATTAGATTTGTCTTGACGGAGGAAGAAAACATCTCCTCCTCTGAAGTCCTCGCTCATCCAGGAGGAAACCAAAATATTTCTGCAGCGATAACATTCCAGGTTAAGAGTTTTAAACGGAGGCTCGGAGAGGATGTTTACATGTACTTTATGCAGTGAGGGAGTTGAAAGAATCCAGAAATCTGACATGAAAAAAGGAACGGAGATGTCTGTCCAGGATCTGGCTTCAGGTTTTATCTCTGTGGTGCCAAAAATCTGAAGGATTCAGAAGCAGAAAAACAATCTGTCAGACTTTTCAGAGTCTGTTTCCAATATTCTACCTCCGTGTTAATCACTACATGATATATGATGCATCTCCAGAGCCTTTCATGTGTTATCTTACACTTATCTGAATCAATCCATAAAACACATACATCACTCTTTCATTTCCTCACGTTGGTTCTTGTTCTGCATCTTTGTGATTGTTCATCCTTCCTGTCCTTCCTTTGAAAGGCATTTATCACATTTAAAAGCTACAAACGATCATCTGTTTTGAACTTTGTTCCCTTGTTGTTTTTAAGGTCAAGACTTCCTCTCGTGGGTTACTGCAGGACAAACTTTATGAAACGTTTTGATCTCGTGGATGGGATCTTGATTCATCTGCTCCTGACAGCTCACGCTACGTCTCTGACGGAGAACAAAGATAAAAGCAAAAGGTGTCCCACAGGAACACAGAGGCCTCGCTCTCTCTGAAATGTTCAGCAGATGTTCTTGAAGCCGGGGCATGAAGAGACAAGTGAGTCAACATGGTGTAAATTTCAGACATGATAGACTCTGAATTAACAACATGGTGTCAGAAAAGAATAATGAGAGTAAAGTTTGACTTGAGGTCATGCTTTAACAACGACATCTTCACTACACTGTTTTCTTCTTCTTTCAGTGGTTTTACATCCTTTTTCTGCACAGAGGAAGTTATTGTCCCCTGCAGAAGAAGCATCCCTAACCTGAAACATCTCCAGGATTTTTATCTAATTACTAAAGAGTCATTTTTTGAATTTGACTCCTCTTCAGAGAAATAAATAAGATTTGAGTTGATGTTCCAAAAGTAGAACGAGAGGCAGCTTTAAAAAGATCTGAAACCTTAGAAGGAAAATACCAGAAAGTTTCACAGCTGATGTGTTTTAATAAACAAACAAACACATACGTCTTTGCACACCTATAGACACCTCTACACACCTATAGACACCTCTACACACCTATAGACACCTCTACACACCTCTACACATCTTTACACACCTCAACACACCTCTAGACATCTATAGACACCTATACACACCTATACACACCTCTAAACACCTATACACACCTCTACACATCTTTACACACCTTTACACACCTATACACACCTCTACACACCTATACACACCTATACACACCTTTACACACCTCTAAACACCTATACACACCTATACACACCTCTACACACCTATACACACCTCTACACATCTTTACACACCTCAACACACCTCAACACACCTATAGACATCTATAGACACCTATACACACCTCAACACACCTCTACACACCTCAACACACCTATACACACCTAAACACACCTCTACACACCTATACACACCTCTACACACCTATACACACCTCTACACACCTCTACACACCTCTACACACCTCAACACACCTATACACACTTCAACACACCTCTACACACCTATACACACCTCTACACACCTCTAAACACCTATAGACATCTATAGACACCTATACACACCTCAACACACCTATACACACCTCAACACACCTATACACACCTCAACACACCTATACACACCTCAACACACCTATAGACACCTCTACACACCTATACACACCTCTACACACCTCTACACACCTCTAAACACTTATACACACCTATACACACCTTTACACACCTATACACACCTCTACACATCTTTACACACCTCAACACACCTATAGACATCTATAGACACCTATACACACCTCAACACACCTATAGACATCTATAGACACCTATACACACCTCAACACACCTATACACACCTCAACACACCTATAGACACCTCTACACACCTATACACACCTCAACACACCTATACACACCTCAACACACCTATACACACTTCAACACACCTCTACACACCTATACACACCTCTACACACCTCTAAACACCTATACACACCTCTACACATCTTTACACACCTTTACACACCTATACACACCTCTACACATCTTTACACACCTCAACACACCTCTAAACACCTATACACACCTATACACACCTTTACACACCTCAACACACCTCAACACACCTATACACACCTATAGACACCTTTACACACCTCTAAACACCTATACACACCTATACACACCTCTACACACCTCAACACACCTCTACACACCTATACACACCTCTACACACCTCTAAACACCTATAGACACCTTTACACACCTATAGACACCTCTACACACCTATACACACCTCTACACACCTCTACACACCTCTACACACCTATACACACCTCTACACATCTTTACACACCTCAACACACCTCAACACACCTATAGACATCTATAGACACCTATACACACCTCAACACACCTCTAAACACCTCAACACACCTATACACACCTCTACACACCTCTAAACACCTATACACACCTCTACACACCTCTAAACACTTATACACACCTATACACACCTTTACACACCTATACACACCTCTACACATCTTTACACACCTCAACACACCTATAGACATCTATAGACACCTATACACACCTCAACACACCTATAGACATCTATAGACACCTATACACACCTCAACACACCTATACACACCTCAACACACCTATACACACCTCAACACACCTATACACACCTCAACACACCCATAGACATCTATAGACACCTATACACACCTCTACACATCTTTACACACCTCAACACACCTCTAAACACCTATACACACCTATACACACCTTTACACACCTCAACACACCTCAACACACCTATAGACATCTATAGACACCTATACACACCTCAACACACCTATACACACCTTTACACACCTCTAAACACCTATAGACACCTTTACACACCTATAGACACCTCTACACACCTATACACACCTATACACACCTCTACACACCTATACACACCTCTACACACCTTTACACACCTCTACACACCTCAACACACCTATACACACCTCAACACACCTATACACACCTCAACACACCTATACACACCTCAACACACCTATAGACATCTATAGACACCTATACACACCTCAACACACCTATAGACATCTATAGACACCTATACACACCTCAACACACCTCAACACACCTATAGACATCTATAGACACCTATACACACCTCAACACACCTATACACACCTCAACACACCTATACACACCTCAACACACCTATACACACCTCAACACACCTCTACACACCTCTACACACCTCTACACACCTCTAAACACCTATAGACATCTATAGACACCTATACACACCTTTACACACCTATACACACCTCTACACATCTTTACACACCTCAACACACCTCTAAACACCTATACACACCTATACACACCTTTACACACCTCAACACACCTCTACACACCTATACACACCTCTACACACCTCTACACACCTATAGACATCTATAGACACCTATACACACCTCAACACACCTATAGACATCTATAGACACCTATACACACCTCTACACATCTTTACACACCTCAACACACCTCTACACACCTATACACACCTCTACACACCTCTAAACACCTATACACACCTATACACACCTCAACACACCTATACACACCTATACACACCTCAACACACCTAAAGACATCTATAGACACCTATACACACCTCAACACACCTATACACATCTATAGACACCTATACACACCTCAACACCCCTATACACACCTCAACACACCTCAACACACCTATACACACCTCTACACACCTATACACACCTCAACACACCTATACACACCTAACACACC
>SSNP01000022.1:4867719-4896184 GCA_006937955.1 Pachypanchax playfairii | reverse complement strand
TACACACCTCACACACACCTCCACACACCTACACACACCTCAACACACCTATCCACACCTCAACACACCTATACACACCTCAACACACCTATACACACCTCTACACACCTATACACACCTATACACACCTCAACACCCCTATACACACCTCAACACACCTCAACACACCTCAACACACCTCAACACACCTATACACCCCTCTACACACCTATACACCCCTCAACACACCTATACACCCCTCAACACACCTATACACACCTCAACACACCTCAACACACCTCAACACACCTATACACACCTCAACACACCTATACACACCTCAACACACCTATAGACATCTATAGACACCTATACACACCTCAACACACCTATACACACCTCAACACACCTCTAGACATCTATAGACACCTATACACACCTCAACACACCTATAGACATCTATAGACACCTATACACACCTCAACACACCTATACACACCTCAACACACCTATACACACTTCAACACACCTCTACACACCTCAACACACCTAAAGACATCTATAGACACCTATACACACCTCAACACACCTATAGACACCTATAGACACCTATACACACCTCAACACACCTATAGACATCTATAGACACCTATACACCCCTCAACACACCTATACACACCTCAACACACCTATACACACCTATACACACCTTTACACACCTCAACACACCTCAACACACCCATAGACATCTATAGACACCTATACACACCTCTACACATCTTTACACACCTCAACACACCTCTAGACATCTATAGACACCTATACACACCTCTACACACCTATACACACCTCAACACACCTATACACACCTCAACACACCTATACACACCTCAACACACCTATACACACCTCAACACACCTATAGACATCTATAGACACCTATACACACCTCAACACACCTATACACACCTCAACACACCTATCCACACCTCAACACACCTATACACACCTCAACACACCTATACACACTTCAACACACCTCTACACACCTATACACACCTCTACACACCTCTAAACACCTATAGACATCTATAGACACCTATACACACCTCAACACACCTATACACACCTCAACACACCTATACACACCTCTACACACCTATACACACCTCAACACACCTATACACACCTCAACACACCTATAGACATCTATAGACACCTATACACACCTCAACACACCTATAGACATCTATAGACACCTATACACACCTCAACACACCTATAGACATCTATACACACCTATACACACCTCAACACCCCTATACACACCTCAACACACCTATACACACCTCAACACACCTAAAGACATCTATAGACACCTATACACCCCTCAACACACCTATACACACCTCAACCCACCTATACACACCTCAACACACCTATACACACTTCAACACACCTCAACACACCTATACACACCTCAACACACCTATACACACCTCAACACACCTATACACACCTCAACACACCTATAGACATCTATAGACACCTATACACACCTCAACACACCTCTACACACCTCAACACACCTCTACACACCTCAACACACCTCAACACACCTATACACACCTCTACACACCTCTAGACACCTCTACACACCTATACACACCTCAACCCACCTATACACACCTCAACACACCTATACACATCTCAACACACCTATACACACCTCAACACACCTATAGACATCTATAGACACCTATACACACCTCAACACACCTATACACATCTATAGACACCTATACACACCTCTACACACCTCTACACACCTCTACACACCTCTAAACACCTATACACACCTATACACACCTTTACACACCTCAACACACCTATACACACCTCCACACACCTATACACACCTCAACACACCTATACACACCTCAACACACCTATACACACCTCAACACACCTATAGACCTCTATAGACACCTATACACACCTCAACACCCCTATACACACCTCAACACACCTATACACACCTCAACACACCTATAGACATCTATAGACACCTATACACACCTCAACACACCTATACACACCTCAACACCACCTATACACACCTCAACACACCTATACACACTTCAACACACCTCTACACACCTATACACACCTATACACACCTCAACACACCTATACACACCTCTACACATCTTTACACACCTCAACACACCTCAACACACCTATAGACATCTATAGACACCTATACACACCTCAACACACCTCTAAACACCTCAACACACCTATACACACCTCTACACACCTCTAAACACCTATACACACCTCTACACACCTCTAAACACTTATACACACCTATACACACCTTTACACACCTATACACACCTCTACACATCTTTACACACCTCAACACACCTATAGACATCTATAGACACCTATACACACCTCAACACACCTATAGACATCTATAGACACCTATACACACCTCAACACACCTCAACACACCTATAGACATCTATAGACACCTCTACACACCTCAACACACCTCTACACACCTCAACACACCTATACACCCCTCAACACACCTATACACCCCTCAACACACCTATACACACCTCAACACACCTATACACACCTAAACACACCTATACACACCTCAACACACCTATAGACATCTATAGACACCTATACACACCTCAACACACCTCAACACACCTATAGACATCTATAGACACCTATACACACCTCAACACACCTATAGACATCTATAGACACCTATACACACCTCAACACACCTATAGACATCTATAGACACCTATACACACCTCAACACCCCTATACACACCTCAACACACCTATACACACCTCAACACACCTATAGACATCTATACACACCTATACACACCTCTACACACCTATAAACACCTATACACACCTATACACACCTCAACACACCTATACACACCTCTACACACCTATACACACCTCTACACACCTATACACACCTCAACACACCTATAGACACCTCTACACACCTATACACACCTATACACACCTTTACACACCTCTAAACACCTATACACACCTATACACACCTCTACACATCTTTACACACCTCAACACACCTCTAAACACCTATACACACCTATACACACCTCTACACACCTCAACACACCTATACACACCTCACCACACCTATACACACCTCAACACACCTATACACACCTCAACACACCTATAGACATCTATAGACACCTATACACACCTCAACACACCTATACACACCTCAACACACCTATAGACACCTCTACACCCCTATACACACCTCAACACACCTATACACACCTCAACACACCTATACACACCTCAACACACCTATAGACATCTATAGACACCTATACACACCTCAACACACCTATAGACATCTCTAGACACCTATACACACCTCAACACACCTCAACACACCTATAGATACCTATACACACCTCAACACACCTATACACACCTCAACACACCTATACACCCCTCAACACACCTATACACACCTCAACACACCTATAGACACCTCTACACACCTATACACACCTATACACACCTCTACACACCTATACACACCTCAACACACCTATACACACTTCAACACACCTCTACACACCTATACACACCTCTACACACCTCTAAACACCTATAGACATCTATAGACACCTATACACACCTCTACACACCTATACACACCTCAACACACCTATACACACCTCAACACACCTATAGACATCTCTACACACCTATACACACCTCAACACACCTATACACATCTATAGACACCTATACACACCTCTACACATCTTTACACACCTCAACACACCTCTAAACACCTATACACACCTATACACACCTTAACACACCTAAAGACATCTATAGACACCTATACACACCTCAACACACCTATACACACCTCAACACACCTATACACACTTCAACACACCTCTACACACCTATACACACCTCTACACACCTCTAAACACCTATAGACACCTATACACACCTTTACACACCTATACACACCTCTACACATCTTTACACACCTCAACACACCTATAGACATCTATAGCCACCTATACACACCTCAACACACCTATACACACCTCACCACACCTATACACACCTCAACACACCTATACACACCTCAACACACCTATACACACCTCAACACACCTCAACACACCTATAGACATCTATAGACACCTATACACACCTCAACACACCTATAGACATCTATAGACACCTATACACACCTCAACACACCTATACACACCTCAACACACCTATAGACATCTATAGATACCTATACACACCTCAACACACCTATACACACCTCAACACACCTCTACACACCTATACACACCTCTACACACCTATACACACCTATACACACCTATACACACCTCAACACACCTCAACACACCTCAACACACCTCAACACACCTATACACACCTCTACACACCTATACACACCTCAACACACCTATACACACCTCAACACACCTCTACACACCTCAACACACCTATAGACATCTCTAGACACCTTTACACACCTCAACACACCTCAACACACCTATAGACATCTATAGACACCTATACACACCTCTACACACCTATACACACCTTTACACACCTCAACACACCTATAGACACCTATAGACACCTATACACACCTCAACACACCTATACACACCTCAACACACCTATACACACCTCAACACACCTATAGACATCTATAGACACCTATACACACCTCAACACACCTATAGACATCTATAGACACCTATACACACCTCAACACCCCTATACACACCTCAACACACCTATACACACCTCAACACACCTATACACACCTCAACACACCTATACACACCTCAACACACCTATACACACCTCAACACACCTATACACACCTCAACACACCTCTACACACCTATACACACCTCTACACACCTATACACACCTCAACACACCTATACACACCTCAACACACCTATAGACATCTATAGACACCTATACACACCTCAACACACCTATAGACATCTATAGACACCTATACACACCTCAACACACCTATACACACCTCTACACACCTCAACACACCTATACACACCTCAACACACCTATACACACCTCAACACACCTATACACACCTATAGACACCTATACACACCTCAACACACCTATAGACATCTATAGACACCTATACACACCTCAACACCCCTATACACACCTCAACACACCTATACACACCTCAACACACCTATACACACCTCAACACACCTATACACACCTCAACACACCTCAACACACCTTACACACCTCAACACACCTATACACACCTCAACACACCTATACACACCTCAACACACCTATACACACCTCAACACACCTATACACACCTCAACACACCTATAGACATCTATAGACACCTATACACACCTCAACACACCTATAGACATCTATAGACACCTATACACACCTCAACACACCTATACACACCTCAACACACCTATAGACATCTATAGACACCTATACACACCTCAACACACCTATAGACACCTATAGACACCTATACACACCTCAACACACCTCAACACACCTATAGACATCTATAGACACCTATACACACCTCCACACACCTATACACACCTCAACACACCTATACACACCTCAACACACCTATAGACATCTATAGACACCTATACACACCTCAACACACCTATAGACATCTATAGACACCTATACACACCTCAACACACCTATACACACCTCAACACACCTATACACACCTCAACACACCTATAGACATCTATAGACACCTATACACACCTCAACACACCTATAGACATCTATAGACACCTATACACACCTCAACACACCTATAGACATCTATAGACACCTATACACACCTCAACACACCTCAACACACCTATAGACATCTCTACACACCTATACACACCTCAACACACCTATACACACCTCAACACACCTATACACACTTCAACACACCTCTACACACCTATACACACCTCAACACACCTCAACACACCTATACACACCTCAACACACCTATACACACCTCAACACACCTATAGACATCTATAGACACCTATACACACCTCAACACACCTATAGACATCTATAGACACCTCTACACACCTCAACACACCTATAGACATCTATAGACACCTATACACACCTCAACACACCTATACACACCTCAACACACCTATACACACCTCAACACACCTATAGACATCTATAGACACCTATACACACCTCAACACACCTATAGACATCTATAGACACCTATACACACCTCAACACACCTATAGACATCTATAGACACCTATACACACCTCAACACACCTATACACACCTCAACACCCCTATACACACCTCAACACACCTATACACACCTCAACACACCTATACACACCTCAACACACCTCAACACACCTATACACACCTATACACACCTCTACACACCTTTACACACCTATACACACCTCTACACATCTTTACACACCTCAACACACCTCTAAACACCTATACACACCTATACACACCTATACACACCTCAACACCCCTATACACACCTCAACACACCTCTACACACCTCAACACACCTATACACACCTCAACACACCTATACACACTTCAACACACCTCTACACACCTATACACACCTCTACACACCTCTAAACACCTATAGACATCTATAGACACCTCTAAACACCTATACACACCTCTACACACCTCTAAACACCTATACACACCTATACACACCTCAACACACCTATAGACATCTATAGACACCTATACACACCTCAACACACCTATAGACATCTATAGACACCTATACACACCTCAACACACCTATACACACCTCAACACACCTATACACACCTCAACACACCTATAGACATCTATAGACACCTATACACACCTCAACACACCTATACACACCTCAACACACCTCTACACACCTCTACACACCTATACACACCTCAACACACCTATACACACCTCAACACACCTCAACACACCTCAACACACCTATACACACCTCAACACACCTCAACACACCTATACACACCTCTACACACCTCTAGACACCTTTACACACCTATAGACACCTCTACACACCTATACACACCTCTACACATCTTTACACACCTCAACACACCTATAGACATCTATAGACACCTATACACACCTCAACACACCTATACACACCTCAACACACCTATACACACCTCAACACACCTATACACACCTCAACACACCTATACACACCTCAACACACCTATACACAACTTCATGAGTGGTGAGCTGGGAGACGTCAGCTGGATGCGGTTTGTCACTAACCGGCACCAAAACAGCTGTTCTATTGCTTTTCATGGTCTGAGTGTGTGTCTGCAGCGAACACAATAAATGGATCATTTTACGTGGGATTTGTTTTGAACTGAAGTCTCTGCAGTAACATCTCTGGTTTGGTGGTTTGGTTTCGACTGTCTTGATCCCCTCAGATAGAGAAGCAGAATATTCCTGAGTCACCTGATCATCCTGTCATCAGAGCTGAGTCATGTCATGCTGATAGACGTGATGGAGAAATGTTGGAAAGTCAGCTGCTTCTGGGGGGGTACCATGAAGACTGGTGGTACCGTGTTGGTCAGTGGGCCATGGAGATCGCTGAGACCAGCAAGTCCTTCAAGACCTGAGAAGGACTGATGGATCTCCAGACATGTGAAAGAGGACGCTGCTTTGTGTAATCACTCAGACCAGAAAACACAGCTCATTATATGAAATAACAAATAAATTATGTGTTACATGTTACATGTTATGACATAACATACAGAACTGCATGTTGTTATTTGACATATTTGACTTTAGGCTCCGTTCCTTAACAACATCATCGTTTTAACATACTTTGCATGTTCCTTCTGTAAACGGTGAATTCCACAAGCCTCGAAGAAAAAAACTTCACTGTATAGAAATATTTATAACAAATAACATCTATGCTACAAGACAAAACATTAACCTTTTCTGTGTACTCCCAAATTAAACTAACAGACTTGTAAATAAGTGTACTATTTAAAGTGATAAAAATGTGCCTCGAATATATAAAAAAATGCCGCAACACTTTGATTCAGTTTCTTTCTTTTTTGTTGTCAAATGATTTATATTCAATACATGCCTAAAGGAAGGGAGCCCTGGTGTTCAAACATTTCAGCTCTGACCTCTACTTCTTCATGTTCCCTCACTGTAAGTCCATGTCAGTGAAGGGGTTCACTAAAAATAACTTTAAATAAAACACTCCCTGATCAGGGATGCTGTCATTTTCCTCTCCTACACACATTACTAATGTTTGAAACGATACCCCACATTTAAAATGTCAGCTAGCTCTACAGCAAATGGAAATCACTATTAAATATGACCACAAAAGCAGTTTCTGCTCGTTTAAAATGAGTCAGTAAGTAACTTTATCACAGGTAAATTATCATAAAGCTGCTTTGGTCAGCTGGCTTCTGAAATGCTGCACAGATTTCTCATAAAAGATCATTATAACCGTTTTTTTTAAAAACGTCAGTTAAATAAACAACCAAGCATTAAATAATCATGCTGCATGTAAATGTTCTGAGATCTTAAGAAGTTTTTTGCAAAAAGAAAAAGAAAATCTTTGTTTAGACACATACATTTGGAGATGTTTGCTTGTTTGCAGTGTGGTGAAAGACGGATTGACTGCCAGTAGAAGTTTGGAGATTCAGTCCTTGACTGCCCTGCACATTAAGCAAAAAGACTAATTCATAGAGAAAACCCTGTGTAATGTGTCTGCATTCTAACGTACCACAAAACAAGAGTAGAAAAATGATCCAGTTACCTTATAATCAGTGACTCATTAGTGCAAAACTTTACTGATTTAAACTCTGCTCAAAGAGGATCAATGATTCTGCTGGAGTTCAGCTGAAGTGCTGCAGAGTCCCTAGGACTCATTTCTTAAACTCTTGCGCCCCCTAGTGGAAACAACTTTACTTAATCTCATTAAATATGTTTTACTTTCTGATAAAATATAATTTGATATTCTAATTCAATTCTGTGTAAAACTCAGTCTAAACTCCGTCTGTTAGACAGCTTTTCAAGCACAGTCCATTAAAACTACATTAACCACAATGCAGCGCGATGAGTAAACAGGAAGTTGGTACCGGAGACGCGACATAAACATGAATTTAATGTAACAGATGTAAAAAACTCAGAAGCTTGTGGTTTTATAATGTTTCTTCTTGTATATATTCAGTGTTAATCATTAGATCTGAGACTGAAGCTTTAATTAGCATCAAGGCTAACAAACAGCGGCGGTGTTGAACATGACGTTCATTCTTAGAACATGTTTAAAACATGGTAAACAAGTTAAAACGATAGACTCAGCTGACTATATGAAAACATTCCGTTACACCAGAGTAAACGAGTCCTAACGGTTACCATAGTAACTACCGGAGACGAGACGCTGACACGGTTAGTGTTAGCTTGTTAGCTAGTTAGCTTCTCCTCCAATCTTTCCTTCAACCGGGTGAGTAAACACCAGTTTATCTAAACTTACAGGTTTAAAATGAGATTTTCTAAAAATAATTAAGACTGAATTATTCAGCTGTGAAAATTAATTGTTCCTATTCTGTAAAGCTTTAGAAAGCAGATCCCACGCGTAAACAAGCTTCACCTGCGACAGGTAAAATATAAATATGCACGATTGTTTGGTGAATGTCGAGTGACGTTTCTGAAGCTGCATGAACTCAATGTGGTTTCTGTAAAATAATTTTGTTCTACATGTTGAAAGAAAGTACCGTTTTATGAACATTTCACTCTTTGTTGTTTTAAAGCAGGGGTGTCAAGCTCCAGGCCTCGAGGGCCACTATCCTGCATGTTTTAGATGTTTCCCTGCTTCAACACACCTGATTCTAATCCTCTGCATTTCAACAAGTGCTGCAGTAACCTGTTAACGACTTGTTCATTTGAATCAGGTGTGTTGAAACAGGGAAACATCTAAAACATGCAGGATAGTGGCCCTCGAGGCCTGACTTTGGGCACCCCTGTTTTAAAGTCACAAATATTGGTTTCAGAACAAGCAGCAGGGTCTTGAAGAACCTGTTGAACACCTGAGAGTCAGATTGATCTGACAGCTGAGAATCCAGCTGGTCTCAGACTGAGAAGATGCTGACTGAGGAGGTAAAGCAGGATGGACTGTAAAACACAAGCTCTGGTTCTTCTTTTCTTGTTTTGATTCTAACATCTGTTGAAGGACTCGGACGCCTCGGAGGTCGATCCCAGTGACCTGCTGAAGAATTTGCAGGTAAATGACTAGATGAGACTAGGTGCAGCACCTTCATGTAGGACTCTGGTCTCTGAAACCTGGTGCTGCTGAAGGTTCTACTGGATCATGGAGTAGATCTATTTCATGTTTCTCTCTGATATGCTGGAATCTGTTTAGTGCACGTGAGGTTACAGTTAAAATCTGCTAAAGACCAGGTGGATTTCATTTTGTTGTTTTACCTAGAATCAAAAGAGGGTGAAGTTTCTTTGTCCTGTAACCAACCAGAGTTCTTTCATTGTTCAGGACCTGGACGACATGGATGCCGAGTTGTTGTCATCAAAAGCGAAGGCAGCGCCTGCAAAAACAAAGTTACACGCTAACGAAGGTCCAAAGAAACCGTCTGCTGGGTCAGAACGTCATGAAAATCCAGAGAGAACCGGTAAATCTGAGCTGCATGTTCTGTTAGCTTCACCTTCTAGAAAATAGTTTTTTTAAAATATTTTCTTCTCTGTTTTTGGTGAAGCATCAGGAAAGAAGACAAACTCTGCATCTTCATCCACACGGCGCAACAAGAAGTTCACCTACGGTAAGAAAACCTCCTCGTCACGTGCACATCTGAGATTTAACTTCATAACCTAATCTGACTGACTGCTGTGCTCGTGTTGGGTTACAGGTGGGGATGAACATCTGGGTCAGACTGCTGATATCAAAGGTACGTCAGCGACGATGTGTGTGTGCTGTTAGGGTTCATTAGCATGATCTTACTTGTAGCATCTCCGTGTTTGGGTGTCAGTACTTGATCTGCAGGTCGATAAATGATCCTTTTAGATACCTGCTCAGGTAAACAGGGTAAAACATTGGATCATTTGTTCATGTGGAGGCTGCGGGTCTCTGTAGTTGCAGTTAAAGCTAAACCTTGTTCTCACCAGATTGGACCTTGTTTACCTTGAGAACTGTTCTTAATTCTTCATGACACAGATTCAACAGGTGTCTGACACGTTCCTAACATGTTAACATGTTAGCATCACACAACTGCTACTGATTTGTCAGCTGGTGAGAATCTTCCATAATTGGTACTGAGAGGTCTAAAGTGGGACGAGTGGGATGTCCCAGCTGGATGGATCAGCTGAATGGATCAGCTGAATGGATCTCAGCTGGATGGATCTCAGCTGAATGGATCAGCTGAATGGATCTCAGCTGGATGGATCACAGCTGAATGGATCAGCTGAATGGATCTCAGCTGGATGGATCTCAGCTGGATGGATCACAGCTGAATGGATCAGCTGGATGGATCAGCTGGATGGATCAGCTGGATGGATCAGCTGGATGGATCAGCTGGATGGATCAACTGGATGGATCACAGCTGAATGGATCAGCTGGATGGATCTCAGCTGAATGGATCAGCTGGATGGATCAGCTGGATGGATCTCAGCTGAATGGATCAGCTGGATGGATCAGCTGGATGGATCTCAGCTGGATGGATCTCAGCTGAATGGATCACAGCTGGATGGATCTCAGCTGGATGGATCTCAGCTGAATGGATCACAGCTGGATGGATCTCAGCTGAATGGATCTCAGCTGAATGGATCAGCTGGATGGATCTCAGCTGGATGGATCACAGCTGGATGGATCTCAGCTGGATGGATCAGCTGAATGGATCTCAGCTGGATGGATCAGCTGAATGGATCTCAGCTGGATGGATCAGCTGAATGGATCTCAGCTGGATGGATCACAGCTGGATGGATCTCAGCTGGATGGATCTCAGCTGAATGGATCTCAGCTGAATGGATCAGCTGGATGGATCTCAGCTGGATGGATCTCAGCTGGATGGATCTCAGCTGAATGGATCTCAGCTGAATGGATCAGCTGGATGGATCTCAGCTGGATGGATCTCAGCTGAATGGATCAGCTGGATGGATCTCAGCTGAATGGATCTCAGCTGAATGGATCAGCTGGATGGATCACAGCTGGATGGATCTCAGCTGAATGGATCTCAGCTGGATGGATCTCAGCTGGATGGATCACAGCTGGATGGATCTCAGCTGGATGGATCAGCTGGATGGATCTCAGCTGGATGGATCAGCTGGATGGATCTCAGCTGGATGGATCAGCTGAATGGATCTCAGCTGGATGGATCAAGATAAAGATAATAGATAATTAAAGTGATAATAACCATGAGTCAGTTTCCTCACGCTGCTCTCTGTCCACATCACTGTCCTGATCGGAGATGTTTCCAACCAGGGAGGACGGTTTGTCTCTTCATTTCCAAATTCTCCTCCCTTGTATTTATTTTTATCATTCTTCAAATATTTTCAGAGGTTGATGTTACAGTTCAGATTAAAACTCTAGTTGTTCCAGAGAAGCCTGTAAAAAACTCAATCCTAAAAGTATGCGAGACATTCTGGATCTGTCATCATGATGAAGATGATGATGAAGAGAAGAAAACCTGCTTGAGTCATCTGAGGCGATCTGGATTTTCAGTTTTGGATCATTTTCTTTGTGACTTGATACAAACACGTCTTCAGAATGTTTTACTTTAGTCCAGTTCATTCTTCTATTTACCTGCTTCTGATCAGGTATAAAACACCACGAGAGGTTTGAACTTTTCACACCTTGAGAGCTAAATGTTTGGTAGAAGAGCTCGACTCTGTTAGAACGCTCAGACACGTTCCTGGAATGTTCTATAAAACGTTAGTAGTGAACCATCCAAAGACTTCTGTCCAGTTCAGCCATCCAAACATCATCAGCTGATTGATTACAAAACAACTTCTAACAGAAAGTTTCCAGCTGTTCAGGCTGCTGGAGACACGTCAGACATCAGCTGGTACTTTCATCCACATGTTAGTAAAATACTAAATCCTGGTGAATCAAAACTCGGGTCCAATCTGCAGTATATCTGCTTGGAATGTTCCAGAACCTCTCGATCCAGAGTTAACCAGCCAAAGAACTCCATGTTCCACCTGATCTGGGGAAGCAAAGGGGGCGGAGCAGCACACAGATGCACCTTTTAAGTCAGGAGAGACTGAAAACAGATTGAAAAGTAAAATTCAGCTAATCACTGTGTGAAATCAAGAAGTTCTACTGAAGAGATTGTAGAACCAGATCAGAGCTCCTGGTCCCTCATGTCAGTGTTCAGGAGACATTCATCGTTACGTCTCATCGTACCAGGTACTAATGAAGACTTTTTTCTTTCTGCAGGTTTTGACGATCTTCTGGCTGATCCACTTAATGAATTGGTTCTGGATGAATCCAAGCCAGAACCTAAACCTGGTCCATCAGCATCACCGTCTCCCGTCCTGAAACAGGAAACAAGTGAGACATAAACTTCACAAGACTTTTACTTTGTTTTGGATTTATTTTCACACTTTGGTGTTTCTCTTGTTTTGCAGCAAAGTCTTCCAAAAAGAACGTCTTCACCTTTGATGATGACCAAGACGACCTGATCAATATGCTCGACTTTGGAGATAAAAACAATCCCAAGAAAAAAGAGGAAAAGTAACGTCTCAGCTTTTATTTCTAGTGCTGATATAATAAATACTTACTGTGTTTAGTTCTGCTGTGCTGCTCATTCAGACCGGATACCTGACATCACCTGTTTCCTGTTACTTCCAGGATCGACGCCCCTCAGAGACCTCGTATGAGGATCGATGATATTCTCAAGGGTAACACCTCGCCTCGTCTTCTGGACCGTCCCCCCACGGGGGAGAGGAAGGACCAGATTCAGTCTCAAGAGAAGAACTCGAGCATGAAGGGTGGGCAGACGCTTCAGGTGTTTATTGTTGGACCGACCTGTTTGTTTATGATAAAGACGTGATTGTTCATGTTTATCAGAGACACTTTTAGATGAAGACTTCACATTTGGGTCCTATCAACCCTCCGTGGTGTCCACTCCTGAGGGACGCCAGTCCCGCCGACAGTCTGTCAGGTGCGTCCGACCGTGATGGTTTTATATCATATAGTCAGGAACATGTATATATTTTAAATAGACTGTATAAATGAACATATAATAACTGATCAAATCGATTTACGTCATACAAACAAACATCAGAACCTGCAGCTCGACTGAGCAGGTGGGCTGAGACAGTAGAGAGGAAACCATGTCCACGTGTATAACGAGCAGTTTGACTCCGCCCTCTTCAGTTGGATGATGTCATAGTGTGATGATGTAAAACAGCAGCTTTAACGTTTCTTCTGAACCGGGTTCTCTTTACAGCTGTTCATCAGACTGTAGGCAGATTGTTCTAGTTTATATAATTACAGAAGGACACGGTTATCGTAGAGCTTCAGATGTGTTGGAACGTCTGGCAGGAACTTACAAATATGTCCAAACTTATTTTTTCAGTTATATTATATGTTATAATGTAAAAACAAGTTAAATTCTTTCCACCAGTCGTATGTTGATTCTTCATGGAGACATACAGGATTTAATACAGCAGGTTTTTAAAGGGAAGTACAAATCATGTTAAAGAAGTAGAGCTTTTACTAACACAAGTATAAGATATGGTACATTTATGGTTAAATAATGTGTTTTTTTTTCTACTTTTCTCCCTGTGATCAGATTTTTCACTGAGGATTTGAGCATCTCCAGCCCCGAGAAGAAACCCAAACCCACCACCCCCACTACCATTCGACGCCGCAACTCGGCCAGCTGGCTCGGCCTCAAGACAAACGATGAGTCTGAGTTATTAGAAGACGCTCCTAAAGAGTCTTCAAACGTCCCCTCCTCTCTTGATTTGGAAAGAAAACCTTCCTTAACTGAGAGTCTGCCGGCGTCTGCTCTGAAAACAACAACCGATGCTGAAACTGACTCCAAACAGAACAAACCAGAGGCTCCTAAAGTCCAGAGGAAACCTAGTGAAGAGGAGGATGACTGGTTGACTGGGGCCCTGAGCAGGAAGAAGGCTGCTCAGGAGGCTAAACCCTTGATGAAGGAGGACTCAGATGTTAGGTACTGTGTAAGACAGCAGACTGACATGTTCTGTTTGTTCATGTTCAGGGTCGCGGGAGCTGCTGTTCATCTCCTATAATCTCTTTCTTAGTAATAAAAAACACTCTGATCTGGTTACAGTAACCGAGTCCTGACTCAGACCCCCCGAGACAAAGAGGACACGCCCCCATCCATCAGAGGAACTAGGTAAAAACACTTCCACCCAAAGGACAATATTTGAAACATTTTGTGAAGATGAATTTGTTTTCTTTTCCAGCCCTGCAGCTCATTCCACTCCCGTTAGAGAGAAGAGACCTAATCAAGGTATTCAGCCACGTTTCAAGTACATGACGTCCTCCATGTTGTTAAAACTCTGCGCTGTATCACATCAGCTACAGAAATACTGTGATAACACATGTGCGTGTAAATCATATGACATCACAGTGTATTTATTTAGCGGGTCGGCATCATTTACACGCCGACGCATCACAGTGAAAAACAGCAGCTTGATTTCAGGCTGCAGACGAGCTGATAGGTGTGAGAGCAGCACCAGAGGTGTACCTGAGGGTCAGAGCGGCGTGTCGGTCCAGAGACTAATACGATAACATCACAAGTTGTCATGAGATGCACTTCTGTCTTTTAGGTCCACAGCCGAGTCTAACGGTCCAGAAACAGGTACGATCACCGTTTCTACAGATGATCAGAAATATTAATACGGCTGTTTGAGATGATCCAACGTCTCCTGAACAGGTTTCCTTTACAGCAGACAGTCTGCAGCAGCTGCTGCTTCCACAGCAGGTCAGGAGGTTCTTCACTTGCTTCACCTGCTGGTGTTGTTTTACAGTCATCTTCACCTGGATTCTTCTTGTTTTGGGTTTCTCTTTCTCCAAAGATGACGCAGACTCAGCTGCTCAGTGTGGAGAGCTCTGTAGATGCAGATGTTCTGCAGAAAGTTCAACAACAACAACATGAAGATTATCAAGCTTTACAGGCCCGCATCATCCAGTTGGAGGGGCAGGTATTAACTACTTCACGTTCACTCTTCTTGTTGCTTTCAGAGATTTTATTTCATCTAAAAAGACGGAATGTTTTCTAACCTAGTTGAAGATCCAGCAGCTGGAGCGAGATCAAAGCCAGATGATGTTAGAGAATCTCCAACAACGACACCAGCAGGATCTGGAGCTGCTGGAGAACACGCACAAGTAACTGATGCACAAACACGCAGCGTCCTTCTTTAAGTGTTACTGTTGACATTATCATGTCGTTTCTAGGACTCGAGTCAAACTGCTGGAGGAATCAGCAGCGCAGAGGGAGACACGAGCGAGACTCGAGTGTGAAGAGCTGATGGAGCGTCTGAGCGCGTTGACGCGGTCGACTGAACAGGAACGCTCCGAGCTGCAGGCTCAGTACCATCGAAAGCTGGCCCAAGCCCAGCAGGACCGAGACTCTGAGGTGGAGAGACTCAGAGACCTCCAAAGGTAAATCTAAAATCTGAAACGATGGCAATATGTTTATTTCTTTTACTTTACATGTCTATTTTATCTTCATATTAATTGTTTTAACTCTAGAAAATCAATCTTGGAGATGAAAAAAGATCATGAGGATCAACTTCAGAGACTGAAGAGACTAAAGGACGAGGAGATCGACGCTGTTACCAGCGCGACGTCTCAAACCAGGTGAGACCGTGTGGGATGAGCGCTTTGCAAGGTGTCAATTAACAGGAAATAAATACGATATATACAAATGACATAAGAGGCATTTTTTGTGAAAAGGAAAAGCAGCAACACACGTTTACTGAACTCTGAGGAAACTCAGCTGATGACGTAGCTGCAGCTGTTCAGAGTAACAGGATAGATAAAAGATTTAAAAAATCCAAAACGGATGTCGGAATCAGGCTGAAGTGCTCAGAGGAGCCTTGAAATCTCTCAAACTGTTAATTATGACATCATAGCAGGGTGGGACACACCCAGCAGGGTGAAACTGAGACCTGTCTGGGACTGATTCTCATGTCTTTGTGCAGGTCTCTCACCGGCGTGATCGAGCAGATGGAGCAGTTCTCTTCTCGACTTGGAGAACTGGCGTCTCGGGTGGAGAGCGCACACGAGCACGCAGCTAACGGCCTGGAGGAGGGAGCGCGGCACAGAGACGAGCAGCTACGAAGTACCTCAGAACCACACGCATTCTTTGTACTAACAGGTCAGGATACAAACTGAACACGCCGAGGTCTCACCGGAGAAACTTCTCCAAAATGTTTCTCCCAGAAATGCAGGAGCGTCTGACCCAGCAGCAGAAAGCCATGGAGGAGGAGAGAGCCTACCTGAAGGACATCATCTCCAGGATGGACACTCAGCTCAGCGAGAAGCAGCGGCAGCTGGAGAAGGTGAAGAAAACAACAGGAAATAAGATGCTCTGTGCACGCCCAAATAAGGACGTCCACTTCTCACTGCATACCACAGAACACTCTGCAAAGGAGCTGCAGCTGGTGCAGGAGTAGATCTAAAGACACCTACTGAATTTAAACCAGCTGGAGACATTTAAGTGTGCAGACATCTGGACTGCTGAGGATGATCTGAAGCTGAAGTCACACGTGTGAAACTCAACAAACCTGCATATGAGTCCTTTTTGTTGTCGTGTTCATCAGGAACGCTGGAAGGCGACATCAGAACAGGCCAAAGCGGAGTCGACCCAGAGAGGGTTGGAGGAAGAGCGGCGCATCCTCACCATGCAGATCAGCATGGAACGAGAAGAGCTGGAGAGAGCCAAGGTGAGGCTGACGAGCATCAGCTGATGTTCTTCTGTCTCCACTCACCCTGTCTTCTTCTTCTTCTTCTTTAGAGTGCGCTGCTGGAGGAGCAGAAGACGGTGATGCAGCACTGCGCGGAGGAGAGGAGGAAGCTGGCGGCCGAGTGGGCCCACTTCCACATTCAGGAGAAACAGAGACATGAGCGAGCTGAGCGGGAGGTCAGCAGTCTCTTAGAGAGGAGGGAGGGCTCCATCATCAGTCTGGCACAGGTGA
The DNA here is from genome assembly GCA_006937955.1 of Pachypanchax playfairii. Lineage (NCBI taxonomy): Eukaryota > Metazoa > Chordata > Actinopteri > Cyprinodontiformes > Aplocheilidae > Pachypanchax > Pachypanchax playfairii. The sequence continues at coordinate 4,877,893 of SSNP01000022.1, read as the reverse complement.
GCCTGCAAACACAATCAGTTACATACATACGACACACTCATGATGTTATCTGTTTTAGAAACAAGCAGACCTGAAGCTCTGTACAGAAGAGCTGAGACAGAAAGAGGCGGCGGTAGCGCAGGACAAAGAGACTCTGGACAGACAAAAAGAAGAGCTGGACAGAGAGAAAGAGAGAATAAACAGCACGGCTCTGAGACTCAAAGCTCGAGCACAGGAGGTCGAAGCCTTCAGCAAGGTGATTTCATGCTACGCTGAGCACAGTGTGTCTTTAAGTCTGCTGGAGAGTAACTTTCCTCTTCACTGTCACTCTCTGCAGCTCGCGGCCGACAAATATGAGGAGGGAGAACGAGCGCTGCAGGAGGCGAAACGAGTGGAGGCTGAACACGAGGCTCGGCTGAGACAGATCCACTCTCAAACGGAGCACCTGAGGCAGCTGGAGCAGCGCGTCCTGAAGGTGTGTGTGCAGCGACCAGCAGGCTGCAATGATTTAACACTAGAAGACACAACCACATGTTGATTTCTGTTGATGCAGGAACGCATGCGGTTAAACCACCTGCAGGAGGACGCAGATAAGATGAGACCAAACTCCTCCTTCTCTCCATTAACACAGATCATTCCACCTGTTTCACCAGGTGAGCATCATTATCTCTTTTAATATGTATTTAAACCTTTTTCCTAACATATTTTTTAAACTACAGATTCAGTATCAGTGTTACAGGGCCTCGAGCTGCCAGCGTGTCCGAATGTCCGTCCCACAGTTTCCTTTCCCAACTATAACTCCATGACGCTGGAGGCGAGTCTGGCTCTGTGGAAGTACACCGCCGAAAAGGTAACAGCTTCAACTCATACGACATTAAACACATCTCAAACTATAATTTTACTGTCCAGACATTCTAAATAACGTATAAAAAAAAAAATCATCCTTCCAGACCATCAGCTGCAAAGAACACATTGAAGTCTGTTATGTAGGAACCTCAAAGTGTGGAAGGTTTAAAGGGTACAAGTACTTATGTATTAAAATATGCCAGGGGGTTCTGACAGTCGATGGACTAGGAATGTGCTTCTTTGTGAATATCAGTTACTGCAGTGTTTACAGATTATATTTAATTTATAGTGACATCTTGAAGTTTTAAGTATTCCGGTATATTAAGAACCAAAGTACCTTCAACATCAGATACATAAACCATGTATGAAAACATAAAACTGTCATGTGTGAATAAAGACACGTACAAACTGAAACATCTTCTCACAGGTTTTTATTGATTCGAACCAGCGATACAAGTTATCCAACAATTAAAAGCTACTGTAGAGTTTCTAAATGTCTCTTTTCCTTCCCCACAGGACCGCGAGTTCCTCCAGGATGAACAGATCTTTCTAGAAAATTTAAAGAAGAAACCCTACAGACTGAACACAGACTAAACAAAACTTCATTAAATGTAAACTGAAAAAAAAAAAATGTTCTTTGAATTATCTGCATTCATCATCATCTGGAATCAATCCAGATGAAGCTGGTCCCAGATCAGCTTCTTTACCAACTCCACCTGTAGAAATGTAAGAGAAGTGATTAAACCAGCAAGAAACAACCAGAAGATGATCAGCAGCAGCGTTCAGGTCAAGCCTCAGGTTACCAGAGTCCACACTACAGTTCAGACAGGGATAACTTGTATCATCACAGGCTTGACTTTACAGCAGCTGTAGCATCATTTACCTGTCAGCTTCAGGACTCCTAACACACCTGGAATCAAAGTACAAGTTCCTGTTATTGAGAGCTGAGCCAGAACTTCATACACAGCAGTGATGAAGATCAGATGTCTTCAGATCTTACCTGTCTGATCTGCTCCAGGTGAACAGGATCCTGCTGCAACACAGTTCATAACATTAGACATGTCTCACTTTCAACCAGTAACGTCACACAGATCCGAAGCGCTTCAGAACTCATGAGTTTCCACAGAATGATTTCAGACAGGGATAACAGACTCATCACGTGCACGCGCTACGGAACCAGCTGATTAATCAGTCCTGAATTCTTACCTTTAAAAGCGTCACTCCAGGTAACCACCAGGAAGTAAAACAGTTTATATCCGTCCAAATTTGAACTTCGTCTTAAAATCCGCACCACGTGGTACTTCTGCACGTGCTGCAACCCGCTACAGCTAACAACTAGCAAGTTGCCCACAAACTACATTTTTATATAAACCAACCGACGTTTAGTCACTAAACTGAAATTAAAATAACTTCTCATCTGTAAGCAACTTTATATTTATAGAAGGCTCGACGAGCTAAAACACCACGAACATACAGCTCTAATATACTCATTGCTCCGTTCCGTTCGACTGAACTGCAGATCTCGCGAGAAAAGAACTTTATAGTATAGTATACGTCACTAGGCACGTGATTCATGTGTGGGCGTGGTTTTAAGAAGACGGTCGTTTTCAGGTCCACCATTCTCAGGCCCGCCAATCTCGGGCCTCTTCTACAACCTGAAACCAGCCATAACTCATTATGTGATGAACATGAACAAAAAGCTAAACATTTAATACACAGTAATTAGAAAAAAACACAAGGAAGACGTTTACTACCGTTTGCGCACTCGCGAACCTCCGACCGGCGCGTCAGGGCCTCAGAGTGGTGACGTCAGGAGTCTTTAGAGTTTAAACGTCATAAATTTGCTAACATTGTGAAGAAAAACAGAATCCATGGAAACAACGATAGATTTATCATGTGGGAAATGACTGATTTCAGTGTTACTATACCCTAAAGAGTGCACGATTATATTTTAAAATCGATTTGAGATTTTTTTAAAAATTAAGTTCAATTTGACATTTCTGTCCTCAATTGACTGAAGAAGGTAGTAAATCATAAATGAACACACAAAAATAATGAAAATCTTGGTGAAACTTTGGTATTCAAGACTGTTTGAAAACAAGTGAGAAATTACAGCATCATGTGGTGAAACTGGCGCTTACAGAGTTAAAATACAGATTCTGGCTGAATAACCCCCCCCCCCCAGGAATTAATGCATGTTTCTGTGCTGTTTTTGAAAGGAAACATTTTTAATGACTAAAAGGACAATAAATAATAAATCTGTTGAAAAGCTGAAACTAAGAAATAAAGTCTGTATGTTTCAGACATCTGCTGGTCCTCATACTCGGCAAATAAAACTGATTCTGATTCTGTTTAAAATCCAGTGACCTTATGACCTTGGAAATCATTAATAAATATATCAGAGATATGTGTCCTGTGCCATTTCCAAATGCAGATCTGGTGGACACGGCTGTCCTCCATGTCTCCTGCTCTCTGTTCATCTTAAGGTTTGGGGATTTTTACCAAAACTAACAAAACATGGACGATTTTGTCCTAAAAGTCAGAAAGCAGGATGAGACGTGACTGAAGTGTCAACAGGTCAGAGGTTCATGACAGGAACTGAACCCTGAAGTGTTCAGGTGGGACACTGTAGGACACTATAAGACACAGTGGAACACTATGAGACACTGGGACCCTGTAGGACACTATGAGACACTGGGACCCTGTAGGACACTATGAGACACTGGGACCCTGTAGGACACTATAAGACACTGTGGAACACTATGAGACACTGGGACCCCGTGGGACACTACGAGATCCGTTAGGACACTATGAGACCCTGTAGGACACTATGAGACACTGTGGAACACAATGAGACACTGTGGGACACTATGAGACCTTGTAGGACAGTTTGAGACACTGTGGGACACTGTAGGACACTATGAGACACTGCGGGACACTATGAGACCCTGTAGGACACTATGAGACACTGTGGGACACGAGACCCTGTCGGACAGTATGAGACACTGTGGAACACTATGAGACACTGGAACCCTGTAGGACACTATGAGACACTGGGACCCTGTAGGACACTATGAGACACTGGGACCCTGTAGGACACTATGAGATCCTGTGGGACACTATGAGACACTGTAGGACACTATGAGACACTGTGGGACACGAGACCCTGTAGGACACACTGGGACCCTGTAGGACACTATGAGACACTGGGACCCTGTAGGACACTATAAGACACTGGGACCCTGTAGGACACTATGAGACCCTATAGGACACACTGGGACCCTGTAGAACACTATGAGACCCTGTAGGACACTATGAGACACTGGGACCCTGTAGGACACTATGAGACCCTGTAGGACACTATGAGACACTGGGACCCTGTAGGACACTAAGACACTGGAACCCTGTAGGACACACTGGGACCCTGTAGAACACTATGAGACCCTGTAGGACACTATGAGACACTGGGACCCTTTAGGACATTATAAGACACTGGGACCCTGTAGGACACTATGAGATCCTGTGGGACACTATGAGACCCTGTAGGACACTATGAGACCCTGTAGGACACTATGAGACACTGGGACCCTGTAGGACACTAAGACACTGGAACCCTGTAGGACACACTGGGACCCTGTAGGACACTATGAGACCCTGTAGGACATTATAAGACACTGGGACCCTGTAGGACACTATGAGATCCTGTGGGACACTATGAGACCCTGTAGGACACTATGAGACACTGTAGGACACTATGAGACACTGGGACCCTGTAGGACACTAAGACACTGGAACCCTGTAGGACACACTGGGACCCTGTAGAACACTATGAGACCCTGTAGGACACTATGAGACACTGGGACCCTTTAGGACATTATAAGACACTGGGACCCTGTAGGACACTATGAGATCCTGTGGGACACTATGAGACCCTGTAGGACACTATGAGACCCTGTAGGACACTATGAGACACTGGGACCCTGTAGGACACTAAGACACTGGAACCCTGTAGGACACACTGGGACCCTGTAGAACACTATGAGACCCTGTAGGACACTATGAGACACTGGGACCCTGTAGGACACTATGAGACCCTATAGGACACACTGGGACCCTGTAGGACACTATGAGACCCTGTAGGACACTATGAGACACTGGGACCCTGTAGGACACTATGAGACCCTGTAGGACACTATGAGACACTGGGACCCTGTAGGACACTATGAGACCCTGTGGGACACTATGAGACACTGTACCCTTTAGGACATTATAAGACACTGGGACCCTGTAGGACACTATGAGATCCTGTGGGACACTATGAGACCCTGTAGGACACTATAAGACACTGGAACCCTGTAGGACACTATGAACCCTGTAGGACACACTGGGACCCTGTAGAACACTATGAGACCCTGTAGGACACTATGAGACACTGGGACCCTTTAGGACATTATAAGACACTGGGACCCTGTAGGACACTATGAGATCCTGTGGGACACTATGAGACCCTGTAGGACACTATAAGACACTGGAACCCTGTAGGACACACTGGGACCCTGTAGAACACTATGAGACCCTGTAGGACACTATGAGACACTGGGACCCTTTAGGACACTATGAGATCCTGTGGGACACTATGAGACCCTGTAGGACACTATAAGACACTGGGACCCTGTAGGACACTAAGACACTGGAACCCTGTAGGACACACTGGGACCCTGTAGAACACTATGAGACCCTGTAGGACACTATGAGACACTGGGACCCTTTAGGACACTATGAGACCCTGTAGGACACTATGAGACACTGGGACCCTTTAGGACATTATAAGACACTGGGACCCTGTAGGACACTATGAGATCCTGTGGGACACTATGAGACCCTGTAGGACACTATAAGACACTGGAACCCTGTAGGACACTATGAGACCCTATAGGACACACTGGGACCCTGTAGGACACTATGAGACCCTGTAGGACACTATGAGACACTGTGACCCTGTAGGACACTAAGACACTGGAACCCTGTAGGACACACTGGGACCCTGTAGAACACTATGAGACCCTGTAGGACACAATGAGACACTGGGACCCTGTAGGACACTATAAGACACAGTGGAACACTATGAGACACTGGGACCCTGTAGGACACTATGAGACACTGGGACCCTGTAGGACACTATGAGACCCTATAGGACACACTGGGACCCTGTAGAACACTATGAGACCCTGTAGGACACTATGAGACACTGGGACCCTGTAGGACACTAAGACACTGGAACCCTGTAGGACACACTGGGACCCTGTAGAACACTATGAGACCCTGTAGGACACTATGAGACACTGGGACCCTGTAGGACACTATGAGACACTGGGACCCTGTAGGACACTATGAGACACTGGGACCCTGTAGGACACTATGAGACCCTATAGGACACACTGGGACCCTGTAGGACACTATAAGACACTGGGACCCTGTAGGACACTATGAGATCCTGTGGGACACTATGAGACACTGGGACCCTGTAGGACACTAAGACACTGGAACCCTGTAGGACACACTGGGACCCTGTAGAACACTATGAGACCCTGTAGGACACTATGAGACCCTGTAGGACACTCTGGGACCCTGTAGAACACTATGGACCCTGTAGGACACTATGAGACACTGGGACCCTGTAGGACACTATAAGACACTGGGACCCTTTAGGACATTATGAGACACTGGGACCCTGTAGGACACTATGAGATCCTGTGGGACACTATGAGACCCTGTAGGACACTATAAGACCAGTGGAACACTATGAGACACTGGGACCCTGTAGGACACTATGAGACACTGGGACCCTGTAGGACACTATGAGACACTGGGGCCCTGTAGGACACTATGAGACCCTGGGACCCTGTAGGACACTATGAGACCCTGTAGGACACTATGAGACACTGGGACCCTGTAGGACACTATGAGACACTGGGACCCTGTAGGACACTATAAGACACAGTGGAACACTATGAGACACTGGGACCCTGTAGGACACTATGAGACACTGGGACCCTGTAGGACATTATAAGACACTGGGACCCTGTAGGACACTATGAGATCCTGTGGGACACTATGAGACCCTGTGGGACACTATGAGACCCTGTAGGACACTATGAGACACTGTGGGACACGAGACCCTGTAGGACACACTGGGACCCTGTAGGACACTATGAGACACTGGAACCCTGTAGGACACTATGAGACCCTGTAGGACACACTGGGACCCTGTAGGACACTATGAGACACTGGGACCCTGTAGGACACTATAAGACACTGGGACCCTGTAGGACACTATGAGACACTGGGACCGTTAGGACACTATGAGACCCTGTAGGACACTATGAGACACTGTGGAACACAATGAGACACTGTGGGACACTATGAGACCCTGTCGGACAGTATGAGACACTGTGGAACACTATGAGACACTGGAACCCTTTAGGACATTATAAGACACTGGGACCCTGTAGGACACTATGAGATCCTGTGGGACACTATGAGACCCTGTAGGACACTATGAGACACTGTGGGACACGAGACCCTGTAGGACACACTGGGACCCTGTAGGACACTATGAGACACTGGGACCCTGTAGGACACTATGAGACCCTGTAGGACACTATGAGACACTGGGACCCTGTAGGACACTAAGACACTGGAACCCTGTAGGACACACTGGGACCCTGTAGAACACTATGAGACCCTGTAGGACACTATGAGACACTGGGACCCTTTAGGACATTATAAGACACTGGGACCCTGTAGGACACTATGAGATACTGGGACCCTGTAGGACACTATGAGACACTGGGACCCTGTAGGACACTAAGACACTGGAACCCTGTAGGACACACTGGGACCCTGTAGAACACTATGAGACCCTGTAGGACACTATGAGACACTGGGACCCTGTAGGACACTATGAGACCCTGTAGGACACTATGAGACACTGGGACCCTGTAGGACACTAAGACACTGGAACCCTGTAGGACACACTGGGACCCTGTAGAACACTATGAGACCCTGTAGGACACTATGAGACACTGGGGCCCTGTAGGACACTATGAGACACTGGGACCCTGTAGGACACTAAGACACTGGAACCCTGTAGGACACACTGGGACCCTGTAGAACACTATGAGACCCTGTAGGACACTATGAGACACTGGGACCCTTTAGGACATTATAAGACACTGGGACCCTGTAGGACACTATGAGATCCTGTGGGACACTATGAGACCCTGTAGGACACTATGAGACACTGGGACCCTGTAGGACACTAAGACACTGGAACCCTGTAGGACACACTGGGACCCTGTAGAACACTATGAGACCCTGTAGGACACTATGAGACACTGGGACCCTGTAGGACACTAAGACACTGGAACCCTGTAGGACACACTGGGACCCTGTAGAACACTATGAGACCCTGTAGGACACTATGAGACACTGGGACCCTGTAGGACACTAAGACACTGGAACCCTGTAGGACACACTGGGACCCTGTAGAACACTATGAGACCCTGTAGGACACTATGAGACACTGGGACCCTTTAGGACATTATAAGACACTGGGACCCTGTAGGACACTATGAGACCCTATAGGACACACTGGGACCCTGTAGAACACTATGAGACCCTGTAGGACACTATGAGACACTGGGACCCTGTAGGACACTAAGACACTGGAACCCTGTAGGACACACTGGGACCCTGTAGAACACTATGAGACCCTGTAGGACACTATGAGACACTGGGACCCTTTAGGACATTATAAGACACTGGGACCCTGTAGGACACTATGAGATCCTGTGGGACACTATGAGACCCTGTAGGACACTATGAGACCCTGTAGGACACTATGAGACACTGGGACCCTGTAGGACACTATAAGACACTGGGACCCTGTAGGACACTATGAGATCCTGTGGGACACTATGAGACCCTGTAGGACACTATGAGACACTGGAACCCTGTAGGACACACTGGGGCCCTGTAGAACACTATGAGACCCTGTAGGACACTATGAGACACTGGGACCCTTTAGGACATTATAAGACACTGGGACCCTGTAGGACACTATGAGACACTGGGACCCTGTAGGACACTAAGACACTGGAACCCTGTAGGACACACTGGGACCCTGTAGAACACTATGAGACCCTGTAGGACACTATGAGACACTGGGACCCTGTAGGACACTAAGACACTGGAACCCTGTAGGACACACTGGGACCCTGTAGAACACTATGAGACCCTGTAGGACACTATGAGACACTGGGACCCTGTAGGACACTAAGACACTGGAACCCTGTAGGACACACTGGGACCCTGTAGAACACTATGAGACCCTGTAGGACACTATGAGACACTGGGACCCTTTAGGACATTATAAGACACTATGGGACCCTGTAGGACACTATGAGATCCTGTGGGACACTATGAGACCCTGTAGGACAATATGAGACACTGGGACACTGTAGGACACTAAGACACTGGAACCCTGTAGGACACACTGGGACCCTGTAGAACACTATGAGACCCTGTAGGACACTATGAGACACTGGGACCCTTTAGGACATTATAAGACACTATGAGACCCTGTAGGACACTATGAGACACTGGGACCCTGTAGGACACTAAGACACTGGAACCCTGTAGGACACACTGGGACCCTGTAGAACACTATGAGACCCTGTAGGACACTATGAGACACTGGGACCCTGTAGGACACTATAAGACACTAGGAGACCCTGTAGGACACTATGAGACACTGGGACCCTGTAGGACACTAAGACACTGGAACCCTGTAGGACACACTGGGACCCTGTAGAACACTATGAGACCCTGTAGGACACTATGAGACACTGGGACCCTTTAGGACATTATAAGACACTGGGACCCTGTAGGACACTATGAGATCCTGTGGGACACTATGAGACCCTGTAGGACACTATGAGACACTGGGACCCTGTAGGACACTAAGAGACTGGAACCCTGTAGGACACACTGGGACCCTGTAGAACACTATGAGACCCTGTAGGACACTATGAGACACTGGGACCCTGTAGGACACTATGAGATCCTGTGGGACACTATGAGACCCTGTAGGACACTATAAGACACTGGAACCCTGTAGGACACTATGAGACACTGGGACCCTGTAGGACACTAAGACACTGGAACCCTGTAGGACACACTGGGACCCTGTAGAACACTATGGGACCCTGTAGGACACTATGAGACACTGGGACCCTATAGGACATTATAAGACACTGGGACCCTGTAGGACACTATGAGATCCTGT
>SSNP01000022.1:4849625-4867678 GCA_006937955.1 Pachypanchax playfairii | reverse complement strand
TAGGACACACTGGGACCCTGTAGAACACTATGAGACCCTGTAGGACACTATGAGACACTGGGACCCTGTAGGACACTATGAGACCCTGGGACCCTGTAGGACACTATGAGACACTGGGACCCTGTAGGACACTATGAGACCCTGTAGGACACTATGAGACACTGGGACCCTGTAGGACACTAAGACACTGGAACCCTGTAGGACACACTGGGACCCTGTAGAACACTATGAGACCCTGTAGGACACTATGAGACACTGGGACCCTGTAGGACACTATGAGACCCTGGGACCCTGTAGGACACTATGAGACACTGGGGACACGAGACCCTGTAGGACACACTGGGACCCTGTAGGACACTATGAGACACTGGGACCCTGTAGGACACTATGAGACACTGGGACCCTGTAGGACACTATGAGACACTGGGACCCTGTAGGACACTATAAGACCCTGTAGGACACTATGAGACACTGGGACCCTGTAGGACACTAAGACACTGGAACCCTGTAGGACACACTGGGACCCTGTAGAACACTATGAGACCCTGTAGGACACTATGAGACACTGGGACCCTTTAGGACATTATAAGACACTGGGACCCTGTAGGACACTATGAGACCCTGTAGGACACTATGAGACACTGGGACCCTGTAGGACACTATGAGACCCTGTAGGACACTATGAGACACTGGGACCCTGTAGGACACTATGACACACTGGGACCCTGTAGGACACTATAAGACACTGGGACCCTGTAGGACACTATGAGATCCTGTGGGACACTATGAGACCCTGTAGGACACTAAGACACTGGAACCCTGTAGGACACACTCGGACCCTGTAGAACACTATGAGACCCTGTAGGACACTATGAGACACTGGGACCCTGTAGGACACTAAGACCCTGTAGGACACTATGAGACACTGGGACCCTTTAGGACATTATAAGACACTGGGACCCTGTAGGACACTATGAGATCCTGTGGGACACTATGAGACCCTGTAGGACACTATGAGACACTGGGACCCTGTAGGACACTAAGACACTGGAACCCTGTAGGACACACTGGGACCCTGTAGGACACTATGAGACCCTGTAGGACACTATGAGACACTGGGACCCTGTAGGACACTAAGACACTGGAACCCTGTAGGACACACTGGGACCCTGTAGGACACTATGAGACCCTGTAGGACACTATGAGACACTGGGACCCTGTAGGACACTAAAGACACAGTGGAACACTATGAGACACTGGGACCCTGTAGGACACTATGAGACACTGGGACCCTGTAGGACACTATGAGACCCTATAGGACACTCTGGGACCCTGTAGGACACTATGAGACCCTGTAGGACACTATGAGACACTGGGACCCTGTAGGACACTAAGACACTGGAACCCTGTAGGACACACTGGGACCCTGTAGGACACTATGAGACACTGGGACCCTGTAGGACACTAAGACACTGGAACCCTGTAGGACACACTGGGACCCTGTAGAACACTATGAGACCCTGTAGGACACTATGAGACACTGGGACCCTTTAGGACATTATAAGACACTGGGACCCTGTAGGACACTATGAGATCCTGTGGGACACTATGAGACCCTGTAGGACACTATAAGACACTGGAACCCTGTAGGACACTATGAGACCCTATAGGACACTATGAGACACTGGGACCCTGTAGGACACTATGAGACCCTGTAGGACACTATGAGACACTGGGACCCTGTAGGACACTATGAGACCCTGTAGGACACTATGAGACACTGGGACCCTTTAGGACATTATAAGACACTGGGACCCTGTAGGACACTATGAGATCCTGTGGGACACTATGAGACCCTGTAGGACACTATGAGACACTGTGACCCTGTAGGACACTATGAGACCCTGTAGGACACTATGAGACACTGGGACCCTGTAGGACACTATGAGACCCTGTAGGACACTATGAGACACTGGGACCCTTTAGGACATTATAAGACACTGGGACCCTGTAGGACACTATGAGATCCTGTGGGACACTATGAGACCCTGTAGGACACTATGAGACACTGGGACCCTGTAGGACACTATGAGACCCTGTAGGACACTATGAGACACTGGGACCCTTTAGGACATTATAAGACACTGGGACCCTGTAGGACACTATGAGATCCTGTGGGACACTATGAGACCCTGTAGGACACTATGAGACACTGGGACCCTGTAGGACATTAAGACACTGGAACCCTGTAGGACACACTGGGACCCTGTAGAACACTATGAGACCCTGTAGGACACTATGAGACACTGGGACCCTTTAGGACATTAAGACACTGGGACCCTGTAGGACACTATGAGATCCTGTAGGACACTATGAGACCCTGTAGGACACTATGAGACACTGGGACCCTGTAGGACACTAAGACACTGGAACCCTGTAGGACACACTGGGACCCTGTAGAACACTATGAGACCCTGTAGGACACTATGAGACACTGGGACCCTTTAGGACATTATAAGACACTGGGACCCTGTAGGACACTATGAGATCCTGTGGGACACTATGAGACCCTGTAGGACACTATGAGACACTGGGACCCTGTAGGACACTAAGACACTGGAACCCTGTAGGACACACTGGGACCCTGTAGAACACTATGAGACCCTGTAGGACACTATGAGACACTGGGACCCTTTAGGACATTATAAGACACTGGGACCCTGTAGGACACTATGAGATCCTGTGGGACACTATGAGACCCTGTAGGACACTATAAGACACTGGAACCCTGTAGGACACTAAGACACTGGAACCCTGTAGGACACACTGGGACCCTGTAGACACTATGAGACCCTGTAGGACACTATGAGACACTGGGACCCTTTAGGACATTATAAGACACTGGGACCCTGTAGGACACTATGAGATCCTGTGGGACACTATGAGACCCTGTAGGACACTAAGACACTGGAACCCTGTAGGACACACTGGGACCCTGTAGAACACTATGAGACCCTGTAGGACACTATGAGACACTGGGACCCTTTAGGACATTATAAGACACTGGGACCCTGTAGGACACTATGAGACCCTGTAGGACACTATGAGACCCTGTAGGACACTATGAGACACTGGAACCCTGTAGGACACACTGGGACACTGTAGAACACTATGAGACCCTGTAGGACACTATGAGACACTGGGACCCTTTAGGACATTATAAGACACTGGGACCCTGTAGGACACTATGAGATCCTGTGGGACACTATGAGACCCTGTAGGACACTATAAGACACTGGAACCCTGTAGGACACTAAGACACTGGAACCCTGTAGGACACACTGGGACCCTGTAGAACACTATGAGACCCTGTAGGACACTATGAGACACTGGGACCCTGTAGGACACTAAGACACTGGAACCCTGTAGGACACACTGGGACCCTGTAGAACACTATGAGACCCTGTAGGACACTATGAGACACTGGGACCCTTTAGGACATTATAAGACACTGGGACCCTGTAGGACACTATGAGATCCTGTGGGACACTATGAGACCCTGTAGGACACTATGAGACACTGGGACCCTGTAGGACACTAAGACACTGGAACCCTGTAGGACACACTGGGACCCTGTAGGACACTATGAGACACTGTGGGACACGAGACCCTGTAGGACACACTGGGACCCTGTAGGACACTATGAGACACTGGGACCCTGTAGGACACTATAAGACACTGGGACCCTGTAGGACACTATGAGATCCTGTGGGACACTATGAGACACTGTAGGACACTATGAGACACTGTGGGACACGAGACCCTGTAGGACACACTGGGACCCTGTAGGACACTATAAGACACTGGAACCCTGTAGGACACTATGAGACCCTATAGGACACACTGGGACCCTGTAGAACACTATGAGACCCTGTAGGACACTATGAGACACTGGGACCCTGTAGGACACTAAGACACTGGAACCCTGTAGGACACACTGGGACCCTGTAGAACACTATGAGACCCTGTAGGACTCTATGAGACACTGGGACCCTGTAGGACACTATGAGACCCTGTAGGACACTATGAGACACTGGGACCCTGTAGGACACTATGAGACCCTGTAGGACACTATGAGACACTGGGACCCTGTAGGACACTAAGACACTGGAACCCTGTAGGACACACTGGGACCCTGTAGAACACTATGAGACCCTGTAGGACACTATGAGACACTGGGACCCTGTAGTACACTATGAGACCCTGTAGGACACTATGAGACCCTGTAGGACTCTATGAGACCCTGTAGGACACTAGGAGACACTGGGACCCTGTAGGACACTATGAGACACTGTGGGACACGAGACCCTGTAGGACACACTGGGACCCTGTAGGACACTATGAGACACTGGGACCCTGTAGGACACTATGAGACACTGGGACCCTGTAGGACACTATGAGACCCTGTAGGACACTATGAGACACTGGGACCCTGTAGGACACTATGAGACCCTGTAGGACACTATGAGACACTGGGACCCTGTAGGACACTAAGACACTGGAACCCTGTAGGACACACTGGGACCCTGTAGGACACTATGAGACCCTGTAGGACCCTATGAGACCCTGTAGGACCCTATGAGACACTGGGACCCTGTAGGACACTTTGAGACCCTGTAGGACACTATGAGACACTGGGACCCTGTAGGACACTAAGACACTGGAACCCTGTAGGACACACTGGGACCCTGTAGAACACTATGAGACCCTGTAGGACACTATGAGACACTGGGACCCTTTAGGACATTATAAGACACTGGGACCCTGTAGGACACTATGAGATCCTGTGGGACACTATGAGACCCTGTAGGACACTATAAGACACTGGAACCCTGTAGGACACACTGGGACCCTGTAGAACACTATGAGACCCTGTAGGACACTATGAGACACTGGGACCCTGTAGGACACTAAGACACTGGAACCCTGTAGGACACACTGGGACCCTGTAGAACACTATGAGACCCTGTAGGACACTATGAGACACTGGGACCCTTTAGGACATTATAAGACACTGGGACCCTGTAGGACACTATGAGATCCTGTGGGACACTATGAGACCCTGTAGGACACTATGAGACCCTGTAGGACTCTATGAGACACTGGGACCCTGTAGGACACTTTGAGACCCTGTAGGACACTATGAGACACTGGGACCCTGTAGGACACTATGAGACCCTGTAGGACACTATGAGACACTGGGACCCTTTAGGACATTATAAGACACTGGGACCCTGTAGGACACTATGAGATCCTGTGGGACACTATGAGACCCTATAGGACACACTGGGACCCTGTAGAACACTATGAGACCCTGTAGGACACTATGAGACACTGGGACCCTGTAGGACACTATGAGACCCTGTAGGACACTATGAGACACTGGGACCCTTTAGGACATTATAAGACACTGGGACCCTGTAGGACACTAAGACACTGGAACCCTGTAGGACACACTGGGACCCTGTAGAACACTATGAGACCCTGTAGGACACTATGAGACACTGGGACCCTGTAGGACACTATGAGACCCTGTAGGACACTATGAGACACTGGGACCCTGTAGGACACTAAGACACTGGAACCCTGTAGGACACACTGGGACCCTGTAGGACACTATGAGACCCTGTAGGACACTATGAGACACTGGGACCCTGTAGGACACTATGAGACCCTGTAGGACACTATGAGACACTGGGACCCTGTAGGACACTAAGACACTGGAACCCTGTAGGACACACTGGGACCCTGTAGAACACTATGAGACCCTGTAGGACACTATGAGACACTGGGACCCTGTAGGACACTATGAGACCCTGTAGGACACTATGAGACACTGGGACCCTGTAGGACACTAAGACACTGGGACCCTGTAGGACACTATGAGATCCTGTGGGACACTATGAGACCCTGTAGGACACTATGAGACCCTGTAGGACACTATGAGACACTGGGACCCTGTAGGACACTATGAGACCCTGTAGGACACTATGAGACACTGGGACCCTGTAGGACACTAAGACACTGGAACCCTGTAGGACACATGGGACCCTGTAGAACACTATGAGACCCTGTAGGACACTATGAGACACTGGGACCCTTTAGGACATTATAAGACACTGGGACCCTGTAGGACACTATGAGACACTGGGACCCTGTAGGACACTGAGACACTGGAACCCTGTAGGACACACTGGGACCCTGTAGAACACTATGAGACCCTGTAGGACATTATGAGACACTGGGACCCTGTAGGACACTATGAGATCCTGTGGGACACTCTGAGACCCTGTAGGACACTATGAGACCCTGTAGGACCCTATGAGACCCTGTAGGACACTATGAGACACTGGGACCCTGTAGGACACTATGAGACCCTGTAGGACACTATGAGACACTGGGACCCTGTAGGACACTAAGACACTGGAACCCTATAGGACACACTGGGACCCTGTAGAACACTATGAGACCCTGTAGGACACTATGAGACACTGGGACCCTTTAGGACATTATAAGACACTGGGACCCTGTAGGACACTATGAGATCCTGTGGGACACTATGAGACCCTGTAGGACCCTATGAGACCCTGTAGGACCCTATGAGACACTGGGACCCTGTAGGACACTAAGACACTGGAACCCTGTAGGACACACTGGGACCCTGTAGAACACTATGAGACCCTGTAGGACACTATGAGACACTGGGACCCTTTAGGACATTATAAGACACTGGGACCCTGTAGGACACTATGAGATCCTGTGGGACACTATGAGACCCTGTAGGACACTATAAGACACTGGAACCCTGTAGGACACTATGAGACCCTATAGGACACTATGAGACACTGGGACCCTGTAGGACACTAAGACACTGGAACCCTGTAGGACACACTGGGACCCTGTAGAACACTATGAGACCCTGTAGGACACTATGAGACACTGGAACCCTGTAGGACACTATGAGACCCTGTAGGACACACTGGGACCCTGTAGAACACTATGAGACCCTGTAGGACACTATGAGACACTGGGACCCTGTAGGACACTAAGACACTGGAACCCTGTAGGACACACTGGGACCCTGTAGAACACTATGAGACCCTGTAGGACACTATGAGACACTGGGACCCTTTAGGACATTATAAGACACTGGGACCCTGTAGGACACTATGAGATCCTGTGGGACACTATGAGACCCTGTAGGACACTATAAGACACTGGAACCCTGTAGGACACTATGAGACACTGGGACCCTGTAGGAGACTATGAGATCCTGTAGGACACTATGAGACACTGGGACCCTGTAGGACACTATGGGACCCTGTAGGACACTATGAGACCCTGTAGGACCCTATGAGACCCTGTAGGACCCTATGAGACACTGGGACCCTGTAGGACACTAAGACACTGGAACCCTGTAGGACACACTGGGACCCTGTAGAACACTATGAGACCCTGTAGGACACTATGAGACACTGGGACCCTTTAGGACATTATAAGACACTGGGACCCTGTAGGACACTATGAGATCCTGTAGGACACTATGAGACACTGGGACCCTGTAGGACACTAAGACACTGGAACCCTGTAGGACACACTGGGACCCTGTAGACCACTATGAGACCCTGTAGGACACTATGAGACACTGGGACCCTGTAGGACACTATGAGACACTGGGACCCTGTAGGACACTATGAGACCCTGTAGGACACTATGAGACACTGGGACCCTGTAGGACACTAAGACACTGGAACCCTGTAGGACACACTGGGACCCTGTAGCACACTATGAGACCCTGTAGGACACTATGAGACACTGGGACCCTTTAGGACACTATGAGACACTGGGACCCTGTAGGACACTAAGACACTGGAACCCTGTAGGACACACTGGGACCCTGTAGAACACTATGAGACACTGGGACCCTGTAGGACACTATGACACACTGGGACCCTGTAGGACACTATGAGATCCTGTGGGACACTATGAGACCCTGTAGGACACTATGAGACACTGGGACCCTGTAGGACACTAAGACACTGGAACCCTGTAGGACACACTGGGACCCTGTAGAACACTATGAGACCCTGTAGAACACTATGAGACACTGGGACCCTTTAGGACATTATAAGACACTGGGACCCTGTAGGACACTATGAGATCCTGTGGGACACTATGAGACCCTGTAGGACACTATGAGACACTGGGACCCTGTAGGACACTAAGACACTGGAACCCTGTAGGACACACTGGGACCCTGTAGAACACTATGAGACCCTGTAGGACACTATGAGACACTGGGACCCTGTAGGACACTATGAGACCCTGTAGGACACTATGAGACACTGGAACCCTGTAGGACACACTGGGGCCCTGTAGAACACTATGAGACCCTGTAGGACACTATGAGACACTGGGACCCTTTAGGACATTATAAGACACTGGGACCCTGTAGGACACTATGAGATCCTGTGGGACACTATGAGACCCTGTAGGACACTATGAGACCCTGTAGGACACTATGAGACACTGGGACCCTGTAGGACACTAAGACACTGGAACCCTGTAGGACACACTGGGACCCTGTAGAACACTATGAGACCCTGTAGGACACTATGAGACACTGGGACCCTGTAGGACACTATGAGACACTGGGACCCTGTAGGACACTATGAGACCCTGTAGGACACTATGAGACACTGGGACCCTTTAGGACATTATAAGACACTGGGACCCTGTAGGACACTATGAGATCCTGTGGGACACTATGAGACCCTGTAGGACACTATGAGACACTGGGACCCTGTAGGACACTAAGACACTGGAACCCTGTAGGACACACTCGGACCCTGTAGAACACTATGAGACCCTGTAGGACACTATGAGACACTGGGACCCTTTAGGACATTATAAGACACTGGGACCCTGTAGGACACTATGAGATCCTGTGGGACACTATGAGACCCTGTAGGACACTATAAGACACTGGAACCCTGTAGGACACTATGAGACCCTATAGGACACACTGGGACCCTGTAGAACACTATGAGACCCTATAGGACACACTGGGACCCTGTAGGACACTATGAGACCCTGTAGGACACTATGAGACACTGGGACCCTGTAGGACACTATGAGACCCTGTAGGACACTATGAGACACTGGGACCCTGTAGGACACTATGAGACCCTGTAGGACACTATGAGACACTGGGACCCTGTAGGACACTAAGACACTGGAACCCTGTAGGACACACTGGGACCCTGTAGAACACTATGAGACCCTGTAGGACACTATGAGACCCTATAGGACACACTGGGACCCTGTAGAACACTATGAGACCCTATAGGACACACTGGGACCCTGTAGGACACTATGAGACCCTGTAGGACATTATAAGACACTGGGACCCTGTAGGACACTATGAGATCCTGTGGGACACTATGAGACCCTGTAGGACACTATGAGACACTGGAACCCTGTAGGACACACTGGGGCCCTGTAGAACACTATGAGACCCTGTAGGACACTACGAGACACTGGGAACCTGTAGGACACTATGAGATCCTGTGGGACACTATGAGACCCTGTAGGACACTATGAGACCCTGTAGGACCCTATGAGACCCTGTAGGACCCTATGAGACACTGGGACCCTGTAGGACACTTTGAGACCCTGTAGGACACTATGAGACACTGGGAACCTGTAAGACACTATAAGACACTGGAACCCTGTAGGACACTATGAGACACCGGGGACACGCGCCTGCTCTGTCCTCTCCAGCTCCTTCAGTTCCTTTTCCAGACACCAGGGAGAGACTCTGAACGAGCCGCGCCTGTTCGTCTCATTGTGAGAGTCCCGCGGCAGGCGGAGGTTCAGAGTCTCACCGGCCTCCGGGACGCGTCGCGCGCTCTCCGACTCGCGCGGAGATGGAGAAACAAGAAGCCTGCGATCCGGTCCCATCCCGGGAGCGGAACGGGTTTATGGACGTGCTGTACGGGGAGTTTACCGACTCCCTGAACGACAGCGTCCGGTACTCGGTGATCCTGACGGAGAGCGTCCTGACCGTCCAGAGGATCTCCTCCTCGTCCCCCAGCCGGAACGACAAGATGCTTTTTAACTTGAGCGACTGTGTCGGCTGTCGGGCTTTCAGGGGCTCCGGTGGAGCGGACGTCGGCGCCTACTTCACGGCGTATTTTTACCCGTTTAAGAGGCGCTGGATGAGCGCGGGAGTGACCCGGCAGAGAGTGGAGCAGTGCTTTCGGGTGGCGCTGGTCCAGGACCCGCTCGTCAACCTCCAGGAGGCTGAGAGATGGGCTGGAGCCATCAGAGACGCGTCGGTGCTGCAGGCTCCCCGGAGACACGGTGAGCAGTTTCTAACGGACTTTACCGGTAAACGTTCCTCACAAAGAAGATTCTTTCTAATATAAAAGCTGTTTCAAAGTCTCACACACATGTTTGTTTGTTTTTCGTGTCAAAACTTGGACCTTAATCTGAAGGTCTGACTCGATGAAAGATCCACTATCTCTGTTACACATCATGTGAACAGGTTTAACCAGAACCGGATCTACCGGCTGTGAGAGGGTAAAAAGTCAAACCAGCCATCAACCGTTAACTGTTGTCTCAGTGAAAGGGTTGGATCAGGATCAGGATCAGGATCAGGATCTGGACCTGGACCTGGACCTGGACCTGGACCTGGATCTGGATCTGGATTTGGGTCTGGGTCTAGAGCTTGATCTTGATCTGGGTCTAAATCTGGATCTGGACCTAGGCTTGGATCTGTGTCTAAATCTGGATCTGGACCTAGACTTGGATCTAGATCTGGGTCTTGATTTGGACCTGGATCACTTTATTTTACCTGATGCAGCAGCTCAGGCTGCAGGTTTACAGTGACTTCATGCTGAAGAAGAAGTTGTTGTTGTTGTTGTTTCCTGTTGTTGTTGTTTCTTGTTGTTGTTGTTGTTGTTGTTGTGTAGTTTAATGGGCTCTACAGCAGCTTCATCTCATCATGAACCAGTTTTACAGGTTTTCTTTCTGCTCCGTCCTGGTAAACAGTCTTGTTTCCATCAGACGTGTTTATGCAGCTGATTAACTCAGCTTTGTGTTTGTTTATCATCAGGGTTGAAGCTCCGCCCCCTTTATGTCAGGTAAGACTCCATAAAGTATGAAGCTCCAGCTGGAAGACGTGCTGATATTTGAATTGGCTGTTCTTCATTTGGAATGTGGGAGTATAAGTGTGAGTGAGGCAGTAAGGAATGAGGTCGCTCTTCCTCACCGCTGCAGCCTGCAAACACAGAGACCGTGATGGTGAGGAGCGTCCAGCTTCCCCTCTGGTCTTCGGAGACCGTGACGATGAGGAGCGTCCAGCTTCCCCTCTGGTCTTCGGAGACCGTGACGATGAGGAGCGTCCAGTTTCCCCTCTGGGCTTCAGAGACCGTGACGATGATGAGTGTCCAGCTTCCCCTCTGGTCTTCAGAGACCGTGATGATGATGAGCGTCCAGTTTCCCCTCTGGTCTTCAGAGACCGTGACGATGATGAGTGTCCAGCTTCCCCTCTGGTCTTCAGCCAGCAGGAGTTAGAGATTCAGACGGTTTGCCGGTCAGACCGGCAGATGGTGACCTCCCCGTCGCTGTCCTCACATATCAAAGAGCTCCAGCTCGGGAGGTTTCCACTCAGACACGTTTCTAATCACAGATTCTTTCTGTTTCCTTCTCACCGCCGCGTCTCAGCCATGATGCATCATCATTCATTTATAAGCAGATCTCGTCATTTACACGATATTTAACAGAATGTTTATGTGCTTTAAATGAGTTTCTGCCAGCTGATGAAACAGAAATGGTCCTTTCGTTGTCATTGAAGGTTCACAGAAGTCAGCGTGAGTCTCTAATCCCTCTTAGAGAATTTCCCCAAGTTAATTGCTTGTCAACTCATCTGGGATCGCAGATGGAAAGGTTGGATTAAAAAGCACAAGCTTAGGACACACAGGCCACGATCACGGTGGCAAGTAATGAAGTGATTAACATCTTACTCTCTTAAACTAATTTAGTCTGTGTTGAAATCTCTTCAGTCGTCAGTTGGAGTTATATTCTCGTGGTAATTGGAGTAAAAGAGCTGTAAATAATGACGTGCGTGTGCTGGATACGGTCCTGCTGCCATGATCAGGCGTGAAAAGTCATTTATCTTTACTTGATTTGACTTGAGTTACAAGTGGCAGCTTTTATCTTCCATCTTCGCCTGTTGATCATCTGTTCAGCAGAAAGATTCTTACAGATTCCTGCAGAACTCATTCACAGTGTATGAATGAATGATGGTCTCTCAGTCTGGATCAAGGTAAGAAGGTAAAAGCAGTTTCTGTCTGTTGTTGATTGAACTTCCTCAGTTTGGAAAAACAGAGTTTAATTCTGATGAGCTGGTTCAAGCAGGTCCAGGACTGAAATATACTGCTGCTATTTGAATCCAACTCCAGTCTAAATAAATAACAGCAGTTCATGTAAATGCTTTTTAATTAAACTTTACATGAGTGTTGATTTTGCATGACATGATTATTTTGGCAGAAATATAAAGACATTTGTGCTGGAAGTGTCTCAGCCTGCACCAGAAAGGCTATTGCTAGCTGCTGTAAATGCTGTTAGCGCTTCCAAATAGCATCAAATTCTATGTAAATAAGATGATTTTTGTGTCATTTCATCAATATAACACAATGAGACAATATGTTTCTCTAGTCCAGTTGTGTACAAAGTGCTACTAGAGATTTAACACCTGTGGTATTCGGGGAATGGAGGTGTTATGATGGAATGGAGGTTAACAGCTTGTGGGCAGGGAGAGAAGGATCTCCTCCTCTTTCTTTAAATGGGCTCTGAGGAGGGAGACAGACGGACTGAGGATGGTGGGTTGAATTCTCCAGAGAAAGGTCTTCATCTGCTGGGTGTTCATCACCAGGTCTTTGGTCTTGGAGAGTCCAGTGGAGACCTTTTAAAATCCACAGTCAGCTGTTTAGTTTAGTTAAAGGTGGGATATGGAACTCGGAACACAATAACACAGCACAAAGCCTTCAGCCATCTCGTTTACCCCCCGCGCACAAGCACGCTCCGATGCTCACGCTGAATATTCGTCTCCAAACCCACTCTGATCCACGATCCGAATAAAATATCATGAGTTCAGTTCACTAATCATACTCTCCATCCCCACTGATCACACACTGACTCTGATAAAAGCAGCTCCTACCTGTTTGAAGCTCAGTCATCGATTCAGTCTGTGGCAAAGAGTTCATAGTTGCACCGCGGCTCCAAAACTTCCTGCAGTCCCTCTTAAGATCCTCTGTCCTCCCCATACACCATCCTGCACGCCCCACTTATCCAATAAAATAAAAAAAGCAACAAAATCCTTCGTGGTGTGTCTTCCAGTCCAAAAAGTGTCCCGAATCTCCTCCACTTCAGCGACATGTAGCTCCGTATTAGCTTAGCAGCTAATGAAAAACATTTCCACACAGAACTTGCTTGTCACATGAGAAACCCCAAAGGAATCATCTATAGCAAGTAAATAATGTATATAATCACCACATGTCCCCGGTGCTTCCAGCTGCTTGACCTGCAGACTCCACAGTACCAGCCTCACTGTGCTGGATTATTTATAGTGTTAGACAACCCATAATGGTGCTGCTGCTCTGCCAGCTATTGGCTGGTAGATGTAAACAAAATGCCAACGTTGTACCCACCAAAATTAAGATTTTATAATATTTTACTTCAAATATAATTTTGAAAGGAAATGCTGTATTTTCATTCTACAACCCTCTAAATGTCCCGTCGAGGTTTTATTTTATTATAAATATTGCTTTTAATGAAAATGTTCCATATCCCAACTTTAAAGTTGAGCGACAGATTGTTTCCATGTCAACTCTGTAACATGTTTCAGATCCACTCCTTCCGTGTTAAGAAGAAATGTAATGAATTAGTTTGTGCTAAACGTAGCAGACTGAGTACACACCCCTGAGGGATGCCACAATATATTAGAGTGTGACATATTGGTTTCAGTGAGCTGTCGTCTACCATCAATGCAAATTCAGAATATCATGTGAAACATCAAGGTAAAGGTTCATAAAACTGTGTTTGCAGAATCACTGGGACAGAATTGTTTTCAGACAGCTGTTTTGTTCCTGCTCCAACTAGCCGTTAGCTCGTCCATCCCTTCTTCTCCAAACTGAGGTCATTCATGAAGCAACGCACAAACAGTAAGAAACTAACTGTTCAGAACCTTTTTACAGAACCTCACTTAGATCAGGTGCAGCTGCCATGTGACCATCACATGGGGTCAAGGTGAGGCCCTCACAGGTCAGGTGCAGCCATCGCATGGGGTCAGGTGCAGCCGTCACACGGGGTCAGGTGCGACCGTCACACGGGGTCAGGTGCAGCCGTCACACGGGGTCAGGTGCGACCGTCACACGGGGTCAGGTGCGACCGTCATACAGGGTCAGGTGCAGCCATCACTTGGATCTCACTGTCAGGCACACTGACGCCGTTACAAGGAGTAAAAAATGCATCACAGAACGACCTTTCACCCCGACCAGCATCTCAGTCCCAGAGGAGCTCTCGTCTTGTGCGCTGTGACACATGGATGTGATGGCCTGTCAGCAAGCAGCCCCCCCCCCTCTCCCCCCGACGCTGCCTCAGAGGACAGTGGTGTTTATATTTCCTGGTTCTTCTCTTCTCCTCCTCTCAGCAAACACTCAGCCAGCCTCAGAATGTTTACAGACTGCATATAGTCTCTCCCCCCCACAGACACACACACACACACACACACACACACACACATACACACACATCTGTTTCTGCTCCAACAGTTTTCCTGTTTCATATTTTAATAAATCCCACATGATCCAAAATTGAAACAACGTTTTATATTTGATCACCTGTTACTTTTACACTGTGGAACATTAGTGGATGAGCAGCTCTTCACTGTATCAGCACCTGTTTGCATCGACACACATCCAGTCTGCCAGCCACCTTACTGTGTGTGTGTGTGTGTTTATTTGTGAAATACACACACACACACAGCAGCTGAAGGTTTGCTTTGCGTTGTGATGGACAGGAAGTGCCTGCAGGAATCTCAGACACACAGATTGAGTCTGTCCTGATGTCAAACATTCAGATCGAAGTGAAGAGGAAGACGCAGGAAACACAGTGTTATTTTTAACACAATTTGTTAGCAGATCCGACTTGAAAACTCTGTATTGAAGATATGAGATCTGATACCGGGACGTTTTATTGGTGTCAGGAATTAAAACACTGAAGCACAAGAGACGTGTTATTAAAATCAGATCGTTGTTATAAAGAGTTTTATTAGAACTCTCCTTTCCTAACTCAGTGTCTGTCTGTCTGTCTGTCTGTCTGTCTGTCTGTCTGTCTGTCTGTCTGTCTGTCTGTCTGTCTGTCTGCCTGCCTGCCTGCCTGCCTGCCTGCCTGTCTGTCTGTCTGTCTGTCTGCCTGCCTGCCTGCCTGCCTGCCTGCCTGCCTGCCTGCCTGCCTGCCTGCCTGCCTGCCTGCCTGCCTGCCTGCCTGCCTGCCTGTCTGTCTGCCTGCCTGTCTGTCTGTCTGTCTGGTTTCTGATGCGTTTTGGAAGCAAACCACAGGAACGTCGTGAGGATGAACGGTGACACTATCAGTCTTTCTGTTGTCTTCACACATGTTGGTTTGACATGTCTCAGTTGTCTTCATCCTGTCCCATCATCCCAGGTCAAATGTCAACATGTGAGCCGTCATAGAACGAGAGACTAAGATTACAAACTGTCAGATTACACATAGTTTAGTGAGTCATAACAATGTTTGCTAAACCTGAAGGTTACCTGAAGTCAGCATCATCCAGGTCCAGGTTTATGTTGGAAACTGATCCAGGAGGATTTCACTGTTCACTCGAACTCATTTTATAATCTCTTTGGTTTGTTTTCTTAATTTTGTGTTTTGGAGGAAATTTGCAGCAAATTTCAGCTTTAGCATAAAAAGCTTCTCCCTAAATGAAGCTAAAGACTTTTATATAATAAACTGTATAATAAATGTATTCATTCCATTTGAATTTTATATCTGATTATCTTTAGTTTAGTTAAAATTGTGATTGTTATTTTGAGAAATGATGGTTATGAAGTCAGTTATGCCAGACAGACCTATGAAAGTGCTCTGTGAGAGGCTGGATCCCCCCCGAGGGTTAAAGCCTGTTATACAGTGGCAATTAGAGGAGGCAACTTTTTCTCCAGGGCTTAAGAGAAATGGTTGCTGCGTAGGTGAATGCTTTAATAAGGAGACTCACAGTTCCTGCAGCAAGCTGCTAGTATGACACAAAGTCTGGAGAGAATCAGGGATTCACTGCAGCGCTCCATTAAACACACCAAACAGCATTTACTGTCAGCTGGTCGCAGCTTTGGGGGGAAAACTGACAACAAATCACATTCACATATAAGAAAAGGCTAAGATTTCCCTTTAGACACCATGTTGTGTAAAAAAACTCTTTATTACTGAAGATTTGTCAGATATAGCCTACTATAATTTAAAAATATATAGTTCATCTCTAAAGTATAAAAAGATTTTGATTGACAAGCTAAGGCTAGTCTGAGATTTAAAACTGTTCTGAAAAAAATCCTGACAGTTTCAACATGATTCTATGAATTTTTTCACCATCAGCTTCATGTTATGTAGTTTTTACCTTAAAATTCTGTTGTTGTTAGCAAGCGCGTCGCTAGCTGTAGCATTTCAGGTGCAGCTTGGAGAACTTACAGCTGGATTATCAGAATATTTTGCCAGAAACAACATGTACACAGATATATAAAGGTTTATTAACAGTATTACACAAACTGTGAAACGTTTGTAAATGAGTTTTTCAAGACGGCAGCTCAGATTAGCCTTTAGCTTGTTAATGTAGTCAGATCAGCTCTGTCAACATGTGCTTTGAAGATAAATATTCAGATTTAAAAAGCCTCATTAAAAAGTCCAATCAGTTCAGATTTGGAACTGTTGTGTTTGACCCAGAAAAGATGGGCGGAGACAGAGGATGTGGGCGGAGACACAGGATAAGGGTTTACTTTTATTTTAAAATAATCTCACACTGTCAGGATGAAGGTAGATGTGATCATCTCAATCTGAAAATCTCCTGGTAAAAATATAAACCCACGTAGTTTCCTGTTTATGATGAACAACAACTAGAAGCTTTTCAGACTTCCTGTTGAGCAGCACTTCAAAACATGTTTATTCCATGTTTCACGCAGACCTCAAGGGAAGCGCCTGCTCTTATACGATCTTTAAAATATTCCTTCCATCTTCTTCCTCCTCATCTTCGCTCACATCCGCCTCCCTCTCTGTTTGCCTCAGGTGTGGTGTACACGGAGCTGCGTAGACCTTGCAGAACCATGATCCTGGTGAACCCCCAAAGCGGGCGTGGACAGGCGCTCCAGCTGTTCACGGGTCACATACAGAGCATGCTGACCGAGGCGTCTGTCCCCTTCACACTCGTCCTCACAGGTCAGTCACAGACATGCTGCATTCATCTGGTCATCTTCAAATAAAACCCAGGATTAAACCTGCGATGATCATTTTGAGAACTAGGTCATCCTGACTATTACATACGTACACGTGCACACACACATGCACACACAGCAACTATACTTTGAACTTCTAATCTCAGCAGGAATTATGGATTGTTTTTTTGTTATCTGCAGTTCACAAGCCACATGTTCATGTTGATGGAAAACACGAGCGTGTGCACGTGCACGCTGCTGGGATTTGAACTCCCTCTTTATTCACACCAGCTGTTCCATATTCAGTCTGATTTTTAAATGATGACCTTTAAACAGGTTTGTCCAGTTGAACTTCCTTCCTGCTCAGAATCTGGTTTGATGGTTAGAAAACGTCGTGTCCTTCAGCATCAGCTGGACTTTATGCAGCTGACTCTCTGCTGCACCTCATGGCAGCGGAGGCAGAAACTGGTTTTGTTTGGGAGGGGGGGGGGGGGG
>SSNP01000022.1:4792107-4849615 GCA_006937955.1 Pachypanchax playfairii | reverse complement strand
GGGGGGGGGGGTGTCTTGGAGAAAATGTGCTGCTTTCAGGTCTTTAGTTCAAATCCTGGAGACCTGAAAGGAAAGTCAGCAGCTGGATTACGACGTGTAATTACTGTGGTCAACGAAGAGGAACAGACCTGGATAGAAATGAAAGGGAGGCATTTGGATCACTAAGACCTATGAAGAACCGAAGACAACTGTGGACAGAGACGTCTCTCTGACGAGTGGATAACATGGTTTCTGCCTCAGGATGGACATGAACAGACAGACTCTCCTCTCAGTCAGGAGCTTTTACATACTGTATGAAGCATCGAGTGCAGCAGTTTGAGACGTTACCTGAGTTCGCCTGACTAAGTAAAAATATAAAAACAGACTTAAAGCTCTTCCAGCAGAGTGTGTAACAGCCTGGAGCTTCTAATCTAATTTACTTTATAAACAGGTTAGTGGAACGTGAGATCACCTCGTTTAGATCCAGCAAACACTTTGCTCTTCAGGAGCATACAGTCGCGTGTTAACACCATGACAGAGAGGGAAATCATCAGCAATGACCTTAGAGAAGCGTTTTGTTCTGAAAAAGTTTTACTGACGTATTCAGAGTTTATTAGATTGTTTGCAAGTCAAACTATTCTAGAACACTTGTTTCAGAGTGGAAGTACCATCAGGTTCAAATACACAAAGATCAGGTCGTGTAAATATTACACACCACAAAAACCTGCAGGCTACACCGCCTGCTCTACAGGTCTCTGTTAGCTTGTTTAATGTTTACGTTTATTTCAGCAGAGACAGAACAAGTAGTGTTTGTTTGGAAGGGTCGACCAGGAAGCAGCTTCAATCTATAACGAGAACACGGTGGCGTGGTCCAGCAACCCACACGACTTCTAAAAACACTGAAGTAGAGATGCAGAGGCACCAAGTCATGTTGTTTTATTAAATGTTGTTGCTACTCAGACAGAGACGCTAATATTTGTTAATTAAACAATGATGCAAGAAGAAATGTGTTCACCTGAGGTTGTAATTTAACACCTGACGGTGAACCAGTGGATTTTTATTATACATATAAATTATGACCAACATGTAAAGTCTTGAACATTAAAAAGTAGTTTTTATTTCTACCCTGACTGTACGTGTGTTTGTTGGGACATCCTCACTAGGGATGTAAAGCATCAGTCTAAGACCTGGCAGGATCAAAGTGCTGAGTCAGCTGTGCAGCACTCTCTCTACAGCGCTGCATAAGCGCCTCCGGTCCGTCCTGCACACGCCAAACAAACAGCAGCAAGAGGAGTAAATGTTGGACGTCAGGCGTGAGGAGAAGACAGGGTTGATCAATACTTCAGGAAGACTCTTTCCATCATAAGTGCAGCATCTCTTAGCTTCATGTCTGCCACCGCCTCCCTTTCCTTCCTCTTTAAAGCTGTTTCCATTTTCCACACGTGACTACACAGGGGAGTCTCGGCTGGCAGGACTGTCGACTTTAATGCTAGTGGGACGAGCCCTCAGAGACCCCCAGCAGAGAGACTGTCTCAAGGACGCTACTAATAAAACTCGGCTGAGCAAACAGCTCCCTCCTCCATGAGCGCATTAACCATCACTCGTGCACACAACAAACACACATGCAGATACATCTGTGTTGCACATGTCTGCCAAAGCTGCCTTGGAGCTGCTGAGTAGCAACTGGATGAGTTCATGTGATACGTCGGCTCCAATAGGGGGAAACTGAATCTCTTTCTGACTAATCTCTCTGATCCCACACCAGAGGCCAACGATAGAGGGAACATGTCATTTTCTCTGCCCTTGTTTGTCCCACATTCAGACACATTTTACTCTTGGCGTTTGATTTTTTTACCCCTGCATTTCTTGTGTTCTGCAGAGTATCCAAACCACGCGCGGGAGCTGGTGAGGAAAGAGGACTTGTCCAAGTGGGACGCTCTGGTTATCCTGTCTGGTGACGGGCTGCTGTTTGAGGTATCCAGCCTCCTTCTGCTTACTAATGATGACAGTTGTTAATCAGCCACAGATGGAAATCAACCTCTACCCCCTTCCTGTTTCTATTTTCAGCTCTTCTTGAGATGAGAATATGAAATTTTAATTTGCTCTCAGGCATGACAAAGGAGATCAGGTGCTGTGGCTCTTGCTCCAAAAATCTATATTCATCTAGAAATAAATACGTCCTTCTTCTCAGTCACGGCATCATCAGTGTTACAATAGATAGAAAACAACAGATGGATAAAACACGATGTGGTAAATACAAGATAGAATGCAAAATCAAGTGATACGATATGAAACAAATCGATACGATAAAATATCAAACAGCCCAAAATGACATTATAAATCAGTAACACCTAACATACGTCCTAAAACAGAAACACTCTACAAGAGTTCTGTCTCTNCAGGTTTACTACAAGTACTACAGGTTTACTACAAGTACTACAAGTTTACTACAAGTACTACAGGTTTAATACAAGTACTACAAGTTTACTACAAGTACTACAGGTTTAATACAAGTACTACAAGTTTACTACAAGTACTACAGGTTTACTACAAGTACTACAGGTTTAATACAAGTACTACAAGTTTACTACAAGTACTACAGGTTTAATACAAGTACTACAAGTTTACTACAAGTACTACAGGTTTAATACAAGTACTACAAGTTTACTACAAGTACTACAGGTTTACTACAAGTACTACAGGTTTAATACAAGTACTACAAGTTTACTACAAGTAAACCCTTTGAAATCACAGTGACATTAAAGTGTAAATTCCCCCCAAATCAACTTTATTTTGCTGATAAACTCTATAAATGAGTGTTTAATAGTCCTGTCTACATTTCTGGATCTTGTTTTTAGTATTTTTGCACTTTTTTATAAAACTATTAATTTTATACCAACAACCGTTAGTGGAGCGCCCTCTTCAGGTTTAATAACGTGACACTGCACTTGAATTGGATCAGGCATTGCTATTGGCTGAAACCTTATTTTCTTTATTTGTGACGTCATGATTCTGCCGCTGCTGAAAAGTCGCAGCGTCTCGGCCACACCTCCTCTCAGTAGTGAGTGAGTTTGAACAGGAAGTGGATACGACCGTTATCAGAGTTCATTTTAGTGTTTGTGATTGTGTGAAAACATGTTTTTAACACATTACTGAAGGGTTTTCTCTTCATGCTGAGATACTTTGATTTATACCTTGGACACCTCTCTGAAATATGTTTTCCTTTAGCCAATGTGCAGCGGTCACGCGCAGCCTGATGAGGCTGAGTCACAGATATTACACGAGCTAATCAAAATTTAGCTTTTGCTTTGATCAACAACAATATACTACAAAGGGACAGGTCCCATTCTAAGACTACTACGAAGGGACAGGTCCCATTCTAAGACTACTACGAAGGGACAGGTCCCATTCTAAGACTACTACGAAGGGACAGGTCCCATTCTAAGACTACTACGAAGGGACAGGTCCCATTCTAAGACTACTACGAAGGGACAGGTCCCATTCTAAGACTACTATGAAGGGACAGGTCCCATTCTAAGACTACTACGAAGGGACAGGTCCCATTCTAAGACTACTACGAAGGGACAGGTCCCATTCTAAGATGCTGAAGCCGCTGCAGTACGAACCATCGGCTTAAAGCGGTAGTGCGGTCTCGCACAGCTGCACCTGTTTGCAGAGTCACACTATGTAACTGGAGCTAATAGCGTTAGCTAACAGTGTACTAGTAGAGAAGAGACTCATTCTATGCCGCCAATCTGCTGCAGGGTGAACTATCAGCTTGAAACGATACAGATCAGAGCTGCTCGTCTCATCCAAATGTTCCTCCATTTCACCTGTCCCTCTCTGGCGTGTGTGTCAGAGTGACATGTCAGTCACAAGACAGAATGCCACGCCCTCTTAGTCCTCCAGTCTCTCCCATTTATCATGTTATTTTTTAAATCTCAGACTGTATCCTGGGAGGGGGGGTAAGTTTTCCTAATAACTGTGATTAAATGACATTCAAACACAAGGACCAAGGTCAGAAACTCCTCAGCTGATTTGTTTACAACAAGTTGCACCAAACTTCCTAAAACAAGTCAGTAACTGCAGTAACAACAACCAAAAGCAGGGCCGGTTCTGGGCATAGGCGGATTAGGCCATTGCCTAGGGCGCCCTCCTTTTTTTTTCAACTGAGAACATCGCACCTGGGAACGCTGACCTGATTTAAAGAGAAACTCATAACAAAAACTTAAAATCCAGGTTCTGTGACTGAAGTTCAGTGTGATGGGCGGAGCTTGTTCTTATACGTTACGTTAGCCTCAGTCCTTCCAGCTAAACATTTAAATATAGTTTCACCGTCATTTTCTCACCATGTACAGATCAGGGAGGACTCAACCCTGTGAGCCAGCACTGGAAACAATATGATACTTTATGATATGATACAACATGTAATGCACCACAGCATGGTACAATATGATACTACAGTACTATAGAATATACTTTGCTGTCACGCTAGTGAACTCTGTTTTTGAAATAAAATTTGTCATGTGGAGAAACGTGTTTCTTCAGCGCAGTTATTTGATATTTGTAATTTTCCTTTTTCATTCAGGTGATAAATGGTCTGATGGATCGAGAAGACTGGCAACAAGCCATCCAGACCCCTCTGGGTATCCTACCAGGTGGTTCTGGTAATGCTCTGGCTGCATCCGTCCACCACTACTCACAGTGAGCCCATTTATTAATGAGTCATTTAAAAACATCAGCTAACGGTGCAAAAGACGACCCAACTTCAGATTAAACAGACAATTCATCTGCTTCCTGTGTAATTATGCTAAAGGGCTGAGTGGACACATCGTTCCTCAGGAGGGACGAGACACCACGACTGCTTTGCTGTGCAGCACGAGGTCGTTTCAGGTTGCTTAAACTCTCCAGAAGGATGATGTCACAGGCTTTATGACTGATTATACTCAAGAGAGAGTCGAAACACTATAAACCACATCTGCAGAACAAACAATCGAGCCACAAGACGTCAACAAAACTACTCTAAATCATGAGTAATAGATCTGTAATATAATGACTAATATATTAGTTAATCAGCTGGGTGTTTTTGATGTGCTCATATTCCACATGATGATCTTTTATTCAGCCCTCACTTCCTTATGGATGTTCAGCAAACAGAACTTATCTGGCAGATTGGATTACAGATGTATTACTTTGGTGTGGCAAGAGTTAAAAACCGTGTTATCACCCACCCAAGAACAATATACGCAATCTGGCCTCTGTGGCTCCGCCCACATACACCTCCTGATCACCCTCCTACCTGATTGAAACCAAAACTACAGATTACAAGTGTTCAGTAAATAAATAGTTTCTATAAGCAGAATCTAAAAAAAACTTTTTCAAATTACCTTTCAATATATTTTACTTATTATTTGAAACAGGTGGAGTTTCATTACAATTTAGATGTTTGTGTTTTTATCATTATACACAACCCAAAGCCTGACCTAACCCTAACCTCACATCTATGTAAACATGTGTTTTTGACTGTGTAGTTCACATGTCACTTGTTTTAACTGTGTATTTGAGTTATTGATCATAAACTGATTTAAAATGGTCCACGTGTTAAAACCATCCAGAGTGGGCAAATTTTAACAGCAACAGCTTTCCACATGATAACGATTGACCCCAATCCTAATTTAATATTTACAGTAATCCCTCCGTATATCACGCTGGCACATTTACAGCTTCAGTTAACATGCAGCATATAGAAATATGTGTCACAGATGATGAGACTTTTTATTTCTGCTACATGGTTCCTCAGCTGGATTGAACAGTTGATTTCATACACGCTATCAGCTGATTGGATCATATCAGCATGTGGTTCTGTATCCCAGACCCTGATTGGCTCAGATCACCATGTGGTTCTGTATTCTGGACCCTGATTGGCTCAGATCAGCATGTGGTTCTGTATCCTGGACCCTGATTGGCTCAGATCAGCATGTGGTTCTGTATCCTGGACCCTGATTGGCTCAGATCAGCATGTGGTTCTGTATCCTGGACCCTGATTGGCTCAGATCAGCATGTGGTTCTGTATCCTGGACCCTGATTGGTTCAGATCAGCATCTCTTTCTGTATCCTGGACCCTGATTGGCTCAGATCCAAGTCATCACAGGAAGGATTAATTAATAAGATAATAAAAAAACATTAAAAAAATCAGTATAAGTCAGAATTTATTAAAATGTCCTGTGATCGATAGATCAGCTCCTTCGATCAGTCTCACAACCAAAACTGTTGGTTTATAAACATTTACATCATTTGACAGCGTTTCAGATTGATGCAGTCGTGCAGGAAGGAAAAAGAAAAACCGTCTTTGTAAATAACTGTAACGTAACACTGGGGTGTAAACATTTATATGACAGTTGTTTTAGGATGACAGCGGTCCAGTTTGGAACCAGAACCACTGGGACTAGCTGCTGACTCATCAGTCCAGTCAGAGCTCAGCAGAGGGTTTTTGACATCATCTGGAGAGAGATCAGGTTTCTGTCTCACCTGACTCTGAGATAAACAAGTAGAAATAGAGTTGAAGAGTAATTTTATTTATTTATTTTCAATATTTGTTTCTAAATCTTGATTTCCACCAGGTCACCTCCAGCCTGGAATGAGGAGCTGCTGCTGAGCTGCGGTTTCATCCTCTGCAAAGGTTTAGTTGGTTCTCTGGACCTGGTGTCGATCCACTTGGCCTCGGGTCAGCGTCTCTTCTCCTTCCTCTCATTGGCTTGGGGCTTCGTGGCAGATGTCGACATCGAGAGTGAGAAGTATCGCCACGTGGGCGCTATCCGCTTCCTGATGGGCACCCTGGTGCGCCTGGCCTCCCTCCGAGTGTATCAGGGCAGGTTGGCGTACCTTCCTGTTAAGGAAGCACCAAAACCTCAGAAGGGAAGCGTAAACCACCCGCCGTCCACGCCTCAACGCCCCTCCTTCTGCTCGTCTCTCCCCTGTCGCCTCATCCCCAACACTTCCCCAAAGCAGAACTCTCGCCACATCAGTACCAACCTCAACCAAAACACCATCTCAAACACTTCTAACAACGTCATCACCACCACGAGGCCTGAGACGCAGAGCAGCAGTAAGATCCCGCCCCCTGTGGACATGCTGCTTCCTGATCTGGGCCAGCCAGTCCCTGACAGTTGGACCGTGGTCAAAGAGGAGGACTTTGTCTTGGTGCTGGCCATTTACCAGTCCCACCTGGCTGAGGATCTGTGGACGGTCCCTGGAGCGAGGGCTGATGATGGGCTCATTCATCTGTTTTACGTGACAGCGGGAATCTCCCGGCCCGCCCTCCTGCGTCTCTTCCTCGCCATGGAGAAGGGCGCCCACCTGGCGTGCGGATGTCCTTACCTGGTGTATGAGAAGGTGAAGGCTTTGCGGCTGGAGCCCATCTCCTCACCGGGCATGATCACGGTGGATGGAGAGATGGTGGAGTACGGACCGGTTCAGGCTCAGATCCACCCGGGTCTCGCTCAGCTCATATGTGGATGAATTTCTTCCTGATCGTCCCGTTTTGGCCTTTTTCTGCTCACTGTCTGTTTCTTTATGCCGTGTTTTCTAAAGTGCCAAAGACATTTAAATCAGCATCTGGAGATTCCTTTATTTTTCTACCGAGACGACGTCCTATTTTTACAGACTCCCAGTCCCTTTCCTGTTAGATTCAGGGTCAGAACCGTAGAGGGTTGTTCTCGCTT
The DNA here is from genome assembly GCA_006937955.1 of Pachypanchax playfairii. Classification (NCBI taxonomy): domain Eukaryota; kingdom Metazoa; phylum Chordata; class Actinopteri; order Cyprinodontiformes; family Aplocheilidae; genus Pachypanchax; species Pachypanchax playfairii. The sequence continues at coordinate 4,841,915 of SSNP01000022.1, read as the reverse complement.
CTGGCTGGTCCAGACTTAAGAAAACCAGGAGGGGATGAGCATCGGAAAAAGGGGTCTTTATGTCTGTGTGTGTGTGTGTGTGCGTGCGTGAGATTGTGCATGAGGAGTTTTGGCAGAACGATGGCAGAGGGGAGCCGTGTGCACTTTGCTGTCAGACCCTATAAGCAGGACAAGTGAGGAGAGGTATGGCGTTTTTTTTTTTGTTTCTTTTTTCTGTCCTGGAGAAGCCCCGCCCCTTTGCCCCTGCTGTACCACTCCACGTTCCCAGTCTTCGCCACCCCGACATCGATGCCTATCAGCTTAGTAACAAAAATATGATACAAGGCTATAAAAATCTTCAGGGTGTTTAATGTCTTCTCTGCGTTTACACAAAAACTAAATCAAATCTTAGGAGTTTCCATCCAGACTTCCTTCTTGTTCGATCCGTTTCCTGTCAGTCCTCCTCTACAACCAACCATCATGAAACTGTAAGAACTGCTTCCACACACACACACACACACACACACACACACTCACACACACACACACACACTTTCCCCATCCCCCCTCCTCCTCCTCTTACGCTCTACACATTCCCTTGCATCTCTGCAGCACTTAGCGAGGGGGAGGGGCATGATCTGCTACTGTGCATATGATCCCCCCCTCCCCCCTTCCTCCATTAGTTAACAAGCCATCAGCACCTAATGTGGCCTTAATATGAGGCTTTACATCTGTAGAAGCACTAACTAGGTCTCCTCTTGTTATAAAGTGGCTTATTGAAGCTCACTCAACCGGATAAAGTGCCGTTTTATACGGTCAGTGTTGCACATTGAGATGATCAATGGGGGGGTCAAGTGTTAGTGGTGTGGCAGTGAGCGTTAGTGTGCTGGAGTGGAGGAGCGTGCATGTGTTTTTCCTGTTTACTTCATCCTGCAGCGCGACTGTTCATCCAGCAGAGTGAAGCCGAGGTTCCACCTTAACACTCAATTCTGAGACGACATGTCAACAAAGATCAAACAGCCTGAATCCTGCTGCATTAGCTGGAAACAATATCACCTCCCACACTAAAAGTGACACAGCTGACGGGTTGCTGGCTAATGGGGCTCAAAAAAGTGCTGAATTTTATCTTTTTTTTTTAGAATTTGATAAATTTATCATCCCAAGTAGAACACAGCCAATACAATGAGCAGATGGCACAAATAACCTCCAACTGCTTCTGCTGCTTCGTGCAGAGGAACCTCAAGCAGCTGACTTCAACCAACGGAGCACAAACCATATTTATTTAGCTTTAATCAAAGTGAAAACAAAGACACGACTGTCAAAAATTATTAGAGCATGTTAGTGAAACAGCTGGAGAAGCTGCAGCCTCCGTCTTATACTACTTACAAGATGACGACTCCATAATTGTAATAAAGGAAAAACATCTAAATCCTTTCAGTTGTTGCAGTTTAAGATATAAACATTAAAGAATCACACAAAAATCTGAAAATCTTTTCCAAGGATTTGTTTTAGTTTAAAGCTGCTTCTTGAACAGTGACTCAGATTAAAATTGGAGCCTCTCTGCTGAAGTTTCTTTCAGCATTTCATCCACAAAAACGTCAGTTTCATCCACATGAAAACGACCTAAAAGGCTGCAGTTTCTGTACGAGGCCTGAATGTGGCCAAAGAAACACATACACATCATGCACATCATGCACATCATGCACATCATGCACATCATGCACATCATGCACATCATGCACATACACATCATACACATCATGCACATCATGCACATCATGCACATACACATCATACACATCATACACATCATACACATCATGCACATACACATCATACACATCATACACATCATACACATCATACACATCATGCACATCATGCACATACACATCATACACATCATGCACATCATGCACATCATGCACATCATGCACATCATGCACATCATGCACATACACATCATACACATCATACACATCATACACATCATGCACATCATGCACATACACATCATACACATCATACACATCATGCACATCATGCACATACACATCATACACATCATGAAACAAAGCAGGAAGCATGTGCACAATGCTGGTGCACCCTGAACCTCCCATTATCACTCAGTTATGGTGCTGCTCGCAAGGTACCATCATGTCCTGCAGGAGACACCTGAAGGTACGGCTGTCCACCGAACCCTGGATAGGTTCAGGTAGAGACCAGCTGTCCACCGAATCCGGGACAGGTTCAGGTAGAGACCAGCTGTCCACTGAATCCGGGACAGGTTCAGGTAGAGACCAGCTGTGCAATGAACCCTGGACAGGTTCAGGTAGAGACCAGCTGTCCACTGAACCCGGGACAGGTTTAGGTAGAGACCAGCTGTGCAATGAACCCTGGACAGGTTTAGGTAGAGACCAGCTGTCCACTGAATCCGGGACAGGTTTAGGTAGAGACCAGCTGTCCACTGAACCCGGGACAGGTTTAGGTAGAGACCAGCTGTCCACGTGAACCCGGGACAGGTTCAGGTATAGACCAGCTGTCCACTGAACCCCGGACAGGTTTAGGTAGAGACCAGCTGTCCACGTGAACCTGGGACAGGTTTAGGTAGAGACCAGCTGTCCACTGAACCTGGGACAGGTTTAGGTAGAGACCAGCTGTCCACTGAACCTGGGACAGGTTTAGGTAGAGACCAGCTGTCCACTGAACCCGGGACAGGTTTAGGTAGAGACCAGCTGTCCACTGAACCCGGGACAGGTTTAGGTAGAGACCAGCTGTCCACGTGAACCCGGCACAGGTTCAGGTAGAGACCAGCTGTCCACTGAACCCGGGACAGGTTTAGATAGAGACCAGCTGTCCACTGAACCCGGGACAGTTTTAGGTAGAGACCAGCTGTCCACTGAATCCGGGACAGGTTTAGGTAGAGACCAGCTGTCCACGTGAACCCGGGACAGGTTCAGGTAGAGACCAGCTGTCCACTGAACCCGGGACAGTTTTAGGTAGAGACCAGCTGTGCAAATGCCTTGTCATGGCTGCAGGGTCAGTGTCTGACGTCAGGGCTCCCCCTGCTGGATTATCACTATAATTAAAGCTTTATCTTGAACTCAGTCTCCTCAAGCCGCCACCTGTTCTCTTCTTCTTCTTTTGTATATTTAGTAACAGATTAGTTTCCGTGTAGGTTCAGAGGCAGATGACGTGTTTAATAGCCAACATCCAGCTCATTGTAAAAACAGGAAATGATTAAACTGCAGTAGACTCGTGGTACTGTACTGTTCAATAACTCCACAGACTGCTGTGAGTTATTATCAGCTGCTTTTTAAAACACAAACACCAGTTTTTGTTGTATAAAAGATTTTTGTGAATGTTTCGTGTCAGACTGTGAACTAAAGGAAACGTCCTCCGTTGAAACGCGGTGATGTTTGTGATGTAATGTTTTTGTACCATGTACATGCCTGACTATAAATCTTTTTAAAAGGTTGTGTCTTGCTGTTTTAACTTATCTACATGTGATACAGAGGAACATATGGAACATGATGCAGAGACTTACTGAGCGCCCCCTAGTGGCTGGCTGCGGTTTTAAACCCCCATTTAAACCACTCATTGGAAATAAAAATGCATCTCAGAGAGATTTTTTTATTGACTCTTCTTTATACATTTATGTTCAAATGTNCATCATGCACATCATGCACATCATGCACATCATGCACATACACATCATACACATCATACACATCATACACATCATACACATCATACACATCATACACATCATGCACATCATGCACATCATGCACATCATGCACATCATGCACATCATGCACATACACATCATACACATCATGCACATCATGCACATCATGCACATACACATCATACACATCATACACATCATACACATCATGCACATCATGCACATACACATCATACACATCATACACATCATGCACATCATGCACATACACATCATACACATCATACACATCATACACATCATGCACATACACATCATACACATCATACACATCATACATCATACACATCATACACATCATACACATCATGCACATCATGCACATACACATCATACACATCATACACATCATACACATCATGCACATACACATCATACACATCATACACATCATACACATCATGCACATCATGCACATACACATCATACACATCATACACATCATACACATCATACACATCATGCACATCATGCACATACACATCATACACATCATACACATCATACACATCATGCACATCATACACATCATACACATCATACACATCATACACATCATACACATCATACACATCATACACATACACATCATACACATACACATCATACACATCATACACATCATACACATCATGAAACAAAGCAGGAAGCATGTGCACAATGCTGGTGCACCCTGAACCTCCCATTATCACTCAGTTATGGTGCTGCTCGCAAGGTACCATCATGTCCTGCAGGAGACACCTGAAGGTACGGCTGTCCACCGAACCCTGGATAGGTTCAGGTAGAGACCAGCTGTCCACCGAATCCGGGACAGGTTCAGGTAGAGACCAGCTGTCCACCGAATCCGGGACAGGTTCAGGTAGAGACCAGCTGTCCACTGAATCCGGGACAGGTTTAGGTAGAGACCAGCTGTCCACTGAATCCGGGACAGGTTCAGGTAGAGACCAGCTGTGCAATGAACCCTGGACAGGTTCAGGTAGAGACCAGCTGTCCACTGAATCCGGGACAGGTTTAGGTAGAGACCAGCTGTCCACTGAACCCGGGACAGGTTTAGGTAGAGACCAGCTGTCCACTGAACCCGGGACAGGTTTAGGTAGAGACCAGCTGTCCACGTGAACCTGGGACAGGTTTAGGTAGAGACCAGCTGTCCACTGAACCTGGGACAGGTTTAGGTAGAGACCAGCTGTCCACTGAACCCGGGACAGGTTTAGGTAGAGACCAGCTGTCCACTGAATCCGGGACAGGTTTAGGTAGAGACCAGCTGTCCACGTGAACCTGGGACAGGTTTAGGTAGAGACCAGCTGTCCACTGAACCCGGGACAGGTTTAGGTAGAGACCAGCTGTCCACTGAACCCGGGACAGGTTTAGGTAGAGACCAGCTGTCCACTGAATCCGGGACAGGTTTAGGTAGAGACCAGCTGTCCACGTGAACCCGGGACAGGTTTAGGTAGAGACCAGCTGTCCACTGAACCCGGGACAGGTTTAGGTAGAGACCAGCTGTCCACTGAACCCGGGACAGTTTTAGGTATAGACCAGCTGTCCACTGAATCCGGGACAGGTTTAGGTAGAGACCAGCTGTCCACGTGAACCTGGGACAGGTTCAGGTAGAGACCAGCTGTCCACTGAACCCGGGACAGGTTTAGATAGAGACCAGCTGTCCACTGAACCCGGGACAGTTTTAGGTAGAGACCAGCTGTGCAAATGCCTTGTCATGGCTGCAGGGTCAGTGTCTGACGTCAGGGCTCCCCCTGCTGGATTATCACTATAATTAAAGCTTTATCTTGAACTCAGTCTCCTCAAGCCGCCACCTGTTCTCTTCTTCTTCTTTTGTATATTTAGTAACAGATTAGTTTCCATGTAGTTTCAGAGGCAGATGACGTGTTTAATAGCCAACATCCAGCTCATTGTAAAAACAGGAAATGACATCATTAAACTGCAGTAGACTCGTGGTACTGTACTGTTCAATAACTCCACAGACTGCTGTGAGTTATTATCAGCTGCTTTTTAAAACACAAACACCAGTTTTTGTTGTATAAAAGATTTTTGTGAATGTTTCGTGTCAGACTGTGAACTAAAGGAAACGTCCTCCGTTGAAACGCGGTGATGTTTGTGATGTAATGTTTTTGTACCATGTACATGCCTGACTATAAATCTTTTTAAAAGGTTGTGAATTGCTGTTTTAACTTATCTACATGTGATACAGAGGAACATATGGAACATGATGCAGAGACTTACTGAGCGCCCCCTAGTGGCTGGCTGCGGTTTTAAACCCCCATTTAAACCACTCATTGGAAATAAAAATGCATCTCAGAGAGATTTTTTTATTGACTCTTCTTTATACATTTATGTTCAAATGTTAGTTTTTAATGAACAGTTATAGTTGTGAACATTTATGTGATGTGTAAAAACCACCATCAGTGTTTGCAGGTGAGTGGGCGGGGCTTTCAGCTCAAAGTCTCTACTGTGCAGACACTGTTTCCAACATGCTACAACATGACTTCAGTGTTGAAGATGGGACGGTGGTGACATGTTGTCGAGTTGCATCAAATCTTAGATGTTATCAGGATTTAGACTGTTTTTCATGATTTACTGGATTTATGTGCCGGTATGAACTTTAGAACAACATTACAGATGTTTCAGGTACTTTATCCACATTTCAGCACTTTGTTTTTGTCTTTTCTTATTAAATAAGTTTTCAGTACCTCAGTCAGGACCGTGGTGGAGGTGGAGCTGTGTGTGTGTACTCACAAATTGCTTTTGTTTTGTTTTTAATTCATAACGTTTTTTTAATCAATAAAAACACATTTATGTCCTAAAAAAGTATTTTTCCGACTTGTTTTCCAGATTGTGAACATTAGAACTGAATCCAGCTGTTTGTTAAGAAAAGATTCCAAATAAACCTTAAAGTTGCTTAAAGAAATCCGACTAACAGGAGTGTTTAAAGTATTTACTGGAGCTGGAGTCATTTTACAGAGAACTCCTGTCTTTAAGCTTTTCTGAGAACATGTTATGCAAGAGGAGGTCATTCTGCTCACATCTGGTTAAATCCCCTCTAACGAGGTTGTTTTTGGTGTAAAGTATCTCAGATATGAGAAAAATCTGTCAGCAGAAACTCTGGATTATTTGAGGATTTGAATTATTATATTTTTCATCGTGTTCAGTTGAATGTTTGAAATCTGTTCTAATCCGAACGTTCTATGAAAACAGACTTGTGTTTATTTGGGAAAATGATACAAAAACTTACAAAGATTTTAAAGACTTTCCTAAAAGTCTGAAAGAATTTGTGTCATGCTAAAAACAAAACATCTGGAAGTTTAATTAACTCTTGATTTATTTTGCTTCGACTCTTCCAGGCGGATTCTTCTTCCCGGGTCTTAAGTAATAAATAATTCTACCAAATTCAGTTATGTGACTTGATTTTATACAATTGTATTGACATAAAAACAAACTGTAAAATCATTGAAATGTCTAAACATACGTTATGTACATAAAATATCTGAACTCATCTACAAAACTACTCACATATTATATCATAAAAATACACTTTTCCAACATGTTTATGTGCATTAAAACAGAAAAAAATCTCAATAAACTTCATTTCACAACTAAACTACCTGTCTGAATGAAACATGTGACTATTTCCATCAGTACCTGCTGGTCCAGGTGATGCAGGTTTTATAAGGTTTTAGTCCTTTTAACCTGTAAAAACAGGGAACAGAGAAACAGTCCAACCACCTCTTATCATGATACATGACTACCACCTAGTGGTGGACGGTAACAGGATTCTATCTCACACCTTCCCACAAAAACAGGAGAAAAGTTATCCAAAACTAAAAGTCTGTCCGCCCCACCAGCTGCTCAACAATGTTTCCATACAGGTGTTAGTGTGGTACAAGGATGGGGCGTGGCTGGTTGGAACGTCCTCGCTAGCCTGACCAATCAGATCCTCCTGCAGAACATAACGTCTTTGTAAAGTATTCTGTCAAAGACTTGGGCCTGGTTGATCAGGTAACGTCCTCGCCTCAGCATCTTACACACCTGGTCTCATCAGACAGCTGATCCCTGATGCTACTCAGTGAGACTCACCAGTTACAGCTTAGCACCTGCACATTTTCATATGAATCTTATTAAAACACGTGTTTCAAGAAAAAAAAACTAAAACAAACTCAAGAGTTAAAGCTTCTTCATAATAACATGTCTTCATTTACTGCTTCCCTCCTCCAAATATAAAAACCTTTTATTATATTTTCACTTTTAGAACCTGGAGAGAGAAAGAAGATCCACATGCGTGACGACAAAACGAATTATTAAAACAAAGTTCCGTTGAACCAGAAACGAGCTGCTAAACGTGAAACAAACAGGAAGAAAAACATGATAAAACCAGAGACGACTGACACGCTGCAGGTGATGAGAAACTAGAAGCAGGTGTGAAGTGACAGCAGGAAATAAGATGATCCAAACAGAACCAAACACAGAACCACAAACTCCAACCCGCCAAAAACCTGTAAATAACAGAACCAGAACCTGGACCTGGACCTGATTTACGTCTGATCCTTCTCTTATTATTCTAAACATTAACAAGATAAACAAAAAATAAACCAAGTAAAAGTGATTACATGTAATTAAATAAATTCTTTCACTCAAAAAAAAGACTCAAACTTTTGTATTTTTATTAAAGTCAAAAAATGATCTTCAAGTCACATGTAAAAGATTCTGGAATCTAAAAACACATTTTTACCTGTGATGTCACTTCTGATATGAAGGTCTGAGGTGATCAAAGGGGGCGTGTCTAAAGTGTGTCCATGCATATTGTGTTGAGGGACATCATGTGACCAAAGGACAGTCGAGGTGAGGCGTTAATAAAAGAACATTTACTTGTTGTTTCTTCTTTAATTACCTTCATATAAACAAATTATGAAGAAACTCGTGTTTCTAATTTAAAGCAGAACTAAGTAAGTTTTTTCACCTCAATAAATGTTTTCTAGAGTCCCTGTGGGGGTAAACAAGGACTTGGCGGGGTGATTCGTGGGTCCCTCCCCTCCCTCCGGGGTCTGTGTCCTGAAAGCAGCACTTGCAACTTTCAGTGAATCGGACCCGACTAACCTCGCGAGAACAAACCTGCTTTACGGCACTCACACTCACGTACATAAATACAAGCATGAAGCCCTTGCCGTTGTTAGCAACGCCACCCTTAGGAGCGCAAAGATGACAATAATACTCACCTGTCGAGACATTTTCTTGGTTTTGTTTTTCTTTCTCCTTGCAAAAGCGTTCTCTGCGCGTTGTTGTTGGAGGGGCGGCGGCGGCGGCGGGGTGGAGGGGGGGGGTCTGCGGCGGCGGCGGGGGAACGTTACGACAGTGAGCTTTCACAGGGGACCAGTAGGGGGAGAGCGAGAGCAAAACTTACTTAGTTCTGCTTTAAGAGTTTCAATATGTTCATTAATGGTTCCTGACTGTCACACAACAGCTGATTTAAATAAAGATTATTTATATTTGAAATGTGATTGAAATAAACTCATTATTAAATAAAACTGTTGTTTCCTGGTTTCATGTCAGATGGAAGAGACTGAAACATGAAGCTGAGGTGAAACCAAGACGGATCCAACAGCAGGTTCTGGTCCCTGTGGTGCACCAAACCTCCTGATCNTGACACGCTGCAGGTGATGAGAAACTAGAAGCAGGTGTGAAGTGACAGCAGGAAATAAGATGATCCAAACAGAACCAAACACAGAACCACAAACTCCAACCTGCCAAAAACCTGTAAATAACAGAACCAGAACCTGGACCTGGACCTGATTTACGTCTGATCCTTCTCTTATTATTCTAAACATTAACAAGATAAACAAAAAATAAACCAAGTAAAAGTGATTACATGTAATTAAATAAATTCTTTCACTCAAAAAAAAGACTCAAACTTTTGTATTTTTATTAAAGTCAAAAAATGATCTTCAAGTCACACGTAAAAGATTCTGGAATCTAAAAACACATTTTTACCTGTGATGTCACTTCTGATATGAAGGTCTGAGGTGATCAAAGGGGGCGTGTCTAAAGTGTGTCCATGCATATTGTGTTGAGGGACATCATGTGACCAAACGACAGTCGAGGTGAGGCGTTAATAAAAGAACATTTACTTGTTGTTTCTTCTTTAATCACCTTCATATAAACAAATTATGAAGAAACTCGTGTTTCTAATTTAAGAGTTTCAATATGTTCATTAATGGTTCCTGACTGTCACACAACAGCTGATTTAAATAAAGATTATTTATATTTGAAATGTGATTGAAATAAACTCATTATTAAATAAAACTGTTGTTTCCTGGTTTCATGTCAGATGGAAGAGACTGAAACATGAAGCTGAGGTGAAACCAAGACGGATCCAACAGCAGGTTCTGGTCCCTGTGGTGCACCAAACCTCCTGATCCAGTAGGGGGAGACAAAGACCTGGATCAGATTCCTCTACCGTGTGTGAGTCACCATGAGCTGGGTTAGGGTTGCTGGTGGTTCCAGAGCAGAACAATTATTTATAAATATCATATATATATATAAAAAATAATAAATTCCCCTCTCGCTACTGGGCGGTGTTTTTCCGTTCCAAGCTCGGGTCCTCTACCAGAGGCCTGGGAGCTTGAGGGTCCTGCTCAGTATTTTTGCTGGTCTGTATCTTTTCTGGAGTCCTAGATGTCTGGGGGGATTGGTAGAAGAGCAGTGAAGACAGGAAGCACCTCCAAGACGAGCTGGTCCTGATGATCTGTGTACAACAGGTGACCTGTCCTCACCTGTTGTCTCCTGTCTGTCCAGAAGCTGTTGATGGACACGTTGAGTCAGGAAGCTGATGTTATTCTCTAAATCTGTTCAAGAGGGAAAAAGTCCTTGTTTTGTAGTTTGTAGTGTCCTGATGAGCTGTGGACAGACCACGACCCTGAACAGGGTCAATCAGAAGCTGGATGGAGGGACAGTTTGACGTTACAGGTGTTTCATATGCTGGAGTTCATGAAGCTTGAAGGCCTGCAGGTGGCGCTGGATTCTAACACTTTACAATGTGTTGTGATGGACGGACTCTAACAACTGAAAGATGTACCAGCGTCCTGCGGACTGGAACGTGTCCTGGGTTTGTTTGTCTCACCTGTAACTGTCTCTGACTCCAGTCTGAACCTGCAGACGTCTCTGACACCTTTCACATCCTAAACTCCAGGAGGTTGTTGAAGAACACTCAAACACCTGTGAGGTTCTTCAAGAACTCAGCTGCATAATTTTACTCTGATTACTTGTTACTTCTCGGAGTCTCTGAGAAAAAAACTCCTTCTGAAAAAGATCCAACAGCCTCTTTGCATCCATCTCTTATTTTGAAGGTTTTCTTCTCAGACCTTGTGACATCTGGTCACGTCACAATATTTGTTTGTTCCAGCTTGATGAGAAAGCGACTGCATTACAAGAAGGATGCAGACGACCTCTGCGTGGCAGCCGTGTGGCTTTTCTCAGACAGATTACCGTAACTCCCTGAATACCCGACTTCAAGATGCAAACACCAATTGTTTAAACCCTCAGATGGATTGATTTCAGATCTCCAGCGGGATGACATGAATTGCTTCAGTGAAATTAATTATTTTTGTTTGGCAAAAGGAGCGATTTCCAAAGTTTTTAATCTAGTTTCCATCCTCCTCCTCTCGTCTCCATCCTTAAACCTGACAGGATTGATTAATTGTTTCTCTGACAATCAGCCTTGTGCCAGAGGAGCGAGCGGGCTGGAGAGCGCCATGTGGAACAGACAATAGTTTGAGTGTTTTCCAAGACAGAGTCTGTGATTGGTCCAGGTTTAGATTCCTGGGGGTCTAAGTCAGTCTCTTTACCACCAGATGGGACCAAAACATCCTGTTTGTTTGAATCAGCTGGGATAGAAAATACTCCTCATCTAAAGTTGAACAATAAATACAATCACCACTCAACACCTCACCTAGAATGAAGGTTGGGATTCACCTGAGCGGCCATCTTTATGTCAGCTGTTGGGTGTCACTCATGCTTGTGAGGTCAGCTGAGGTGGAGACAAATTCTTCATGTAAACAACTGAAAACTGAACAAACAGTTCTGAGTTCAGACACTTTGTGTCTGCTGCTCCTAAAGCTTCCTGCAGCCGTGACGTCGGTCTGCTGCAGGACATCAATCAGGCCTTTTTACTGAAGTGTGTCTAAAATATTCCAGTTTGCAGATTTCATGGAAATTTCTTTGACATTTGAAGTCAACAAGCCCAAAGTTGGCACGGAACTCAGATTTTAGCAGCTCTCTAAACAAGCCGATGCACCTGATCTCCCTGTGAAAAATGTAACACGCCCTTCCTCCCAGCAGATCCACACACACGTAACTCACCTGGGAGCAGTGCAGCTCTGTGACACTGCCCAAAAAATATGTTCCCTTTACTTTAGGAAGGTCTGTTGGATCTCTGTTGTTGCCTTTTCAGTTTCAATCCAAAGTGGCGTCTGATCGTGCGCCACACACTGACATGTCAGCTGGATTCTGCATCAGCTGATCCAAACAGCCTGTGTGCCGTTAGCATCTCATTTCATACTGCAGTGTGTCTGATGCTCCTCGAGGACAACGAGCAAACGGCGTGACGAGGTGCGGCCTGCAGCTTCTGCACACAGACGCCATGTTTTCTTGGTTATGATTAAATGCTGCTGATTTGACTTCAGAGTTGTTTCTGAGACTTGCAGATTTATTCTGTTCAAGGTGCAACTCGACAACTAGAAAGTAAATAACTCATATATCTCTGTCAGTATGGCTGCCCTTCCAGGCACAAGCACATAACGTCACGAGAGGCACCAGGAAGAGCGTCTCAGCATCACCTGTACTAAGAGACACATTGTAGCGTTAGTGTCACACAGTAAGTCGTGCATGATGGAGGTCTGGATGCAAAATAAACCAAATAAAATCAAATCTTCCACTTTCACAAATCCAAAAGCACAAACAGAACGAGCATTGCGTGTACACGAAGGGGACGCGCAGAGGGGGAGGGGCTGGAACACGGAAGCTTTGCTTACAAGCCAATTATCCTGGACGGATCGTGGAAGTTGATTGGACGAGGGTTTTCCAGGGTTTCTCGCTGTAGAAAGAATGATCATTACTCAGTTAGTTTAAGAACTCCTAAAATGTAAATTGCCACTGAGATATGAAGAGTATTTATTGCAGTTTTACTGTTTTAAAATGAAATCATATACCCTGCCTTTAAATAAGTTTCATTCTAATGAGCTAACATCCAGTTAGAAGGGCCAAGATGGCAGCCGGTTAAAAACAGCTCCAATCTGAAAAATGTTCACGTGAACACTATGTTCCAAACTTTCATTTCTCTGTAAATTCACCAGAAACTTGATTTGGGTTTTCTGCAGCAGCACCTGGTTGTAGGTCTGTTGCTGCAACCACAAGGAATATCACAATGTTTCTGTTGGAATAATAATGTAGTACACGTCTGTACATGAACTATCCTGAAACCGTCCTGTCAGGTTAAAATAGTTAAATCAACCATAATCCACTTCGGCTGTAGGTTAGCTGTTAGCTTGTTGTCCCGTCAGAACTGATCTCAGGTTCTTCAAACTGAGGGTGTTAAATAAGCTTCAGCAATAAGATAATAAAGATAATAACTAATTGTGTTGATAACCAGGTATTTATTGTTCATAACAACCTGTTTGGCTCCCCGAACTGCTTTCAGATGAAACATTCATAAAGACAGAACTGAAGCAACTGCAGCAACGCAACAGCTGGAAGGAAAATATGCAGCAGAGAGGAAGTTCTATAGAAACTGTGTTCTAGTTCCTTTGAAATCCTCGTTCTGGTAGAACCGAGCTGAAAGTCTGAGATGTAAATGTTTACATGTTAAACACTCATCTGCATGATGATACTAGTGACAATCAGCTTCCACTGAATCCTTCACATCTCTCAGATTTACATTCCAATCTGTCTCACTATGTCTCTGATGGGGGGGGGCGTTCTTCCTCTTCCTGTTGTCTTATCTACTGGATTGTGTGGGTTGACTGACTCATTCTAAATCGGCTGTTTGACCCAGAAAACGGATGTTTTTAATAAATAAATTGTTGTTTGTTACAAACATTTTGTAGTTATTTTTATTTCATCTGCAGTAGAAACACGAGACGATGGATTCTCACCATCAACATGTAAGACATCCAGTCCATTTGCATGTGATGCGTCCTTCAAACAGAGAACCAACAGGTGTCTGAGATGTTTTTACTTTTTAAACAAAGAACCATTTGTTTACAGGAAGGGGGCGGGACTTAATGTATACTGCAGCCAGCCACCAGGGGGTGCTCATTTCATTTTGGTTTATTTGTGTTTGTGTGTCTAATTACATGTTGATGGTTGTGTTAAATGGTAAATGGTGTGAACATCGTATTATTTAAGTCAGACTCAGAGTGATTCACCCCCCCCCCCCCCGCCCACTCAGTGGTGGTAAACACACACATGTTCTCACATCTGGGACACTGACAGCAGTGAAGCTGCCAGGAGCCACCGGACACTCTGACCACCACACAGGCAGGGTGGGTGAGATGTCTTGCTCAAGGACACAATGTCAAAGTGATCTTTTCCAGACAGAGTGGAGACTCAAACCAGTGACCTCCTGACCTGTTCTACTTCCTGAGCCCATTTAAACCGGTCCACCCTCTCATTAGAACGTAACTGGGTCTGTGCACATATGAACCTCCTCGTTCAGACTCTATCAGAGTCAGGACAGGATCGACCCCTGTTACCATGCCGACACCGTGTCATGTAGCTGTAACCCTGGACATGAAACCAGGTTCTACAGCTAATCCAGGCCGGTGTGTGTGGACATCACATCCTGGACACGCTGCTGTCTCTGTCCGTCTCCAAACACACCTCTACAACAAGCTACCATAACCTGGAGGTTTATATGTAAACCATCATGGACCTGTCTCCCGTATCAGACAGCAAATAACAGTTTGGCTTCTCATAAAACGTATTTAGAATGAAAACTATTAAACATTTAAACAGAAGCTGATGTTGAGTTCAGTTTGTTCTTTAATCATCAGAATGAAGTCTCAGTCGTGTCTGACATGAATCTGATGCTGTTCTAACAGGTCTGAAGAGTCTCTGAGGTTTTACCAACTCAAAGGACACAAATAACTTCAGCTCATTAAACTTAACCTGCAAAAACAAAAACATTCCACCATGAGATTGTTACTGTGATACAGAGACGATCCTGAATCAGGTGAAAGTTGTCTGACACGTCTCAGGTGTGAGTCATGTTCCTCCCATAAACCCTGAGGGCCTTCTTACTATTCGTTCATTACAATCTGCAGGTCAGCAGCGTCTTGAGGTCCTAACGAGTCTATCAGAGCTCATTTCACTCCAATTATGTTTAAATAAAAACACTGTGAAAACATTCTGAATGTAAATAGACGTGAAACGGAATAAATCAATAGCTCGAATCGTTTCAGTGTTTGAATACAGAAGATCTGAAACATAAGAAGAGAATCAGCACATGAATGAGTTTTATTATGATGTTCTGCACGAGTCAGAGAAGAACCGAAACCGTCATGATGTTCTGAAGAGGCGCCACGAACGCAGTGTACATGAACCCCCCCGGTTCAAGGTCATTTTCCAGAAAAATAGAACTTTACAATTTCTATTGCATCATAACTCAGGAAATGATGATGTCATGTACTAGACCCCCCCCCCAGACAGTCTTATATTTATTATAGAGTATGAATAAGAGAACAGGCTTCAGTGTGTTGCAATATTTTTATTTTTTTGTCCTTCATAGCACAAAAACATTCTGTACCATACGACATAATAAAACTCCAGGGATCTGGTTCTGGTGTGTCTCCCCAGGTGACCTCCCTATGACCTCCCCGTGACCCCCAGGTGACCTCCCTATGACCTCCCTGTGTCTCCCCAGGTGACCTCCCTATGACCTCCCCGTGACCCCCAGGTGACCCCCATGTGACCAACCTGTGGAAAAGCTTCAGCTACCAGCAGAACACTTCAGATTAAAGTCCAAAAAGATCAAATCTGTAGCTTGATGTTTCTTATAGATTTAATAATCTTTCTAAACGTTCTCGTTGGCGTGTTGATGGAAACATGGATCTGAACATGCATCAGCACCTTTTAACACGGACCTAAAAACAAAGTGCGTTTATTATATTTTACTCAACATATTTAAAAGAAGTGCAACAAGTCCAGCGTGTGGTCTTTATCTTCCCAACAGCCAAGGAACTGAGGAACAACTTCCTTCAAACCCGTCACAATAAAAGCCCCAGACAAACACACTGCATGCTTCCCTTAAATATTCTGCTGACATGTGAGACTGGTTGAAACCGGTTGTGAGGACGACTCGGTCCAAACGCAGGGTGCATCATATCTGTAACGTGTTTGTTCATTTATTAAACAGACGTTTCTCACTTTCATACAGTAAAAACAATATTTATAACAATAATATACATAATATATACTAACATGCTGATGAACAGCACGATGTACAAAGTTCTTTGGTCCTCAGTTAAAAAACAGAAAGAAACTGTTAAAATGTAACAAGACGCTCCAGGTGTGTCGTGCGTCAGGATACTGACTCTACTGAAGGTCCAGTATGACATCATGAAGCATCAGAACCTTTCTGAACCGGTTTCTGACTGATGGATCAGGTCTAGTTGGGGTTTTTATCTCCCTTCACTGGAGGTTTGATTGAACTTCTCTTGCTCTGTGTTGGCAGCTTGGTCCATCTGTCTCTCAGACCTTTGAAGTTGTACAATCTGCTGAACGTTGTGCTGAATGGGACCTTCCCTTCTTCCTGTTCACAAGCTGCTGGTTCAGTTCCCTTCTGGACCGGGACTGATGGACGCGGCTGAGGCTGTGGGTTGGAGTGTGCAGGGTGGTAATACTGGGTCTTTGGAGTCTGGTCTGGTTTTGACCTGATCTGAGACTGTTGAGAGAAACGATTCTGCTGCGTGTGGGGGACCTGCTTCCGTCCTGCTGCAGAGCCAACAGGACCAGCTGGTACTGGTCTGGACGGGGATCTGTGAGGAGACGGTGTTTTCTCTCTAAGTCTGAAACCAGAGTAGAAGACTTTGTTTCCAGTCTGACGAGCCCCCAAATCCCCGAAGCCTGAGTGGGGTGGAGGGGTCCTCACTGGTTGGGTAGAAGACAGGGGTCCACTGTCCTCCTGCTGAAGTCTCTGAAGAAACAGAAGACAAACATCAGACTCCTCCTTCAGTCTTCATTTAGAATAAATACTCAAAATAAACTGAATTAAAAGATTTATTCTAAATAAAATATATTTTCTCTTTGATGTAAACATCTGTCTCACTGTAGCGTCCATCAAACATACTGAACAGATGTTTCTGATATGTAAATCTGTTTCCTTGCATACCTGCTGTACTCGTCCCACTCTGGTGGACTGTCTGTCCATCACCTTATCGTTAGCTTGGTCCAGGACCTTCTCCCTCCCTGAAGAGGCTCTTCTTGGTCTCTCTCCTTGAGAAGAATTCCCTAGTGGAGGGACACTGGGGGACATTTGCTCTGGTTCTGTTTCCTGACAGATTAATCCTGAGGTCTGTCCTCTGTTGGACACTTTATCAGCTGTTGGTTGGATTAATGTTCCTTTTGACACGGGAACCCAAACATCATTGTCTCTTGTCTCTTGTAAATGTTTCATCGTCTCTTTGACTTCCTGACTGTCCACCTCCTTCATTTCCTGAGACTCCTGATCCGTCTTCCCTTCATTGCTTCCTTTAATCCAGATTTCATCCTGTTTTTCTGTTTCATTGTCGTCCTGCTCAATGTTTGGTTTATTTGTTCCAGAGAAAGAAGAAGACAAGACGTCAACACCAGATGGATCAGTACTGGAGGAGTCCAGGTCTGTATCTGGTGTTACAGACGTGGAACTAGAACTCAGGTGTGCAGGAACATTTAAATATGTGACACTGATATGATTCTCCTTCTCAGGGTTCTGGAACCCACTAAGATGAAGAACAGGTTCACGTGACGGAGAGTCACAACATTCATAATACTCTTCAGACGTGTTGGAGACAGTAGAGTCTTGTTTTGGTGAGATGTAACCGTCGCTGATGTCAGATGTAGGTGTCTGAAAGTCTGGCGTGAAGGATCGGGGGTTGGGTGAGGTTGTCCGTGACTCCGGGGTCGGTGGACGAGGTGGACGTGACTCCGGGGTCGGTGGACGAGGTGGACATGACTCCGGGGTCGGTGGACGAGGTGGACGTGACTCCGGGGTCGGTGGACGAGGTGGACGGTGTATTAACGTGATCTGTGTTTGTTTATCCTCCTGACTGAGTTTATTTCCAGATGTTTGTCTTCTGTCTCCAACATCGTGTCTGGACACATCTGGTGACCCGTGAGTTGAAGGTTTGAAGGAATCCTCGAACACGTCTGAGACTCGTGATGAACATTTACTAAATAATATTCTTTGAGGCTCCAGAGATCGAGCCAGGTAGATCTGGGACTGTCCTGGTACTTTAGAAGGTTCAGGACTAGTCTGAGTCTCTGGTATGTTGGTGTCTGTTTGTCTTACAAAGTCTGAATGTGTCTCAGAGTCTGTTGACTTCAATGTCTTCAAATCTAAATCTTTATTAATTATTTCTGTAATCTTTACGTTGGGTGTCTCTGTTAAACCCCTCGTCACATCATCTGAGTGTCTTCCAGAGACCGGCTCTGTCCCTGTTCTGCTGGGACATTGTCCATTATTTGTCTTGTTCTGTGTCTCTTGGGACGTCTCACCCTGTTTTTGCTGTTCAGTTTCTAGATTATTTGAGTTCTCTGTGACCTTTTGACCTCCTGTTTTACTGTTACGCTGCACTGCAGGGACGGTCTCAAGCTCTTTCACTGGACATGTTTGGACCACACACAAATCATGCAGCACCTGAACCTCTGAGCTGGTCTCAGGTCTCCTGGTAGAACCGGTCTCCATGCTGGTCTCAGGACTCCTGACAGAACCGGACTCTGAGCTGGTCTCAGGTTTCCTGGTAGAACCAGTCTCCATGCTGGTCTCAGGTCTCCTGGTAGAACCGGTCTCCGTGCTGGTCTCAGGTCTCCTGACAGAACCAGACTCTGAGCTGGTCTCAGGTCTCCTGACAGAACCGGACTCTGAGCTGGTCTCAGGACTCCTGGTAGAACCAGACTCTATGCTGGTCTCAGGTCTCCTGGTAGAACCGGTCTCCATGCTGGTCTCAGGACTCCTGACAGAACCGGACTCTGAGCTGGTCTCAGGTTTCCTGGTAGAACCAGTCTCCATGCTGGTCTCAGGTCTCCTGGTAGAACCGGTCTCCGTGCTGGTCTCAGGTCTCCTGACAGAACCAGACTCTGAGCTGGTCTCAGGTCTCCTGACAGAACCGGACTCTGTGCTGGTCTCGGGTCTCCTGACAGAACCGGACTCTGAGCTGGTCTCGGGCCCCCCTACAGAACCGGACTCTATGCTGGTCTCAGGTCTCCTGACAGAACCGGACTCTGAGCTGGTCTCGGGCCCCCCTACAGAACCGGACTCTATGCTGGTCTCAGAGCTCCTGACAGAACCGGACTCTGAGCTGGTCTCAGGTCTCCTGGTAGAACCGGACTCTATGCTGGTCTCAGGTCTCCTGACAGAACCGGACTCTATGCTGGTCTCAGGTCTCCTGACAGAACCGGACTCTGAGCTGGTCTCAGTTCTCCTGACAGAACCAGACTCTGAGCTGGTCTCAGGCCCCCCTACAGAACCGGACTCTATGCTGGTCTCAGGTCTCCTGACAGAACCGGACTCTGAGCTGGTCTCAGGTCTCCTGGTAGAACCGGACTCTGAGCTGGTCTCAGGTCTCCTGACAGAACCAGACTCTGAGCTGGTCTCGGGCCCCCCTACAGAACCGGACTCTATGCTGGTCTCAGGTCTCCTGACAGAACCGGACTCTGAGCTGGTCTCGGGCCCCCCTACAGAACCGGACTCTATGCTGGTCTCAGGTCTCCTGACAGAACCGGACTCTGAGCTGGTCTCAGGACTCCTGGTAGAACCGGACTCTGAGCTGGTCTCAGTTCTCCTGACAGAACCAGACTCTGAGCTGGTCTCAGGTCTCCTGACAGAACCAGACTCTGAGCTGGTCTCGGGCCCCCCTACAGAACCGGACTCTATGCTGGTCTCAGGTCTCCTGACAGAACCGGACTCTGAGCTGGTCTCGGGCCCCCCTACAGAACCAGACTCTGTGCTGGTCTCAGGTCTCCTGGTAGAACCGGACTCTATGCTGGTCTCAGGTCTCCTGACAGAACCAGACTCTGAGCTGGTCTCGGGCCCCCCTACAGAACCGGACTCTATGCTGGTCTCAGGTCTCCTGGTAGAACCAGACTCTATGCTGGTCTCAGGTCTCCTGACAGAACCGGACTCTATGCTGGTCTCAGGTCTCCTGGTAGAACCGGACTCTATGCTGGTCTCAGGTCTCCTGACAGAACCAGACTCTGAGCTGGTCTCGGGCCCCCCTACAGAACCAGATTCTGTGCTGGTCTCAGGTCTCCTGGTAGAACCAGACTCTGAGCTGGTCTCAGGTCTCCTGGTAGAACCAGACTCTATGCTGGTCTCAGGACTCCTGGTAGAACCAGACTCTATGCTGGTCTCAGGTCTCCTGACAGAACCAGACTCTTTGCTGGTCTCAGGTCTCCTGACAGAACCAGACTCTGAGCTGGTCTCGGGCCCCCCTACAGAACCAGACTCTGAGCTGGTCTCGGGCCCCCCTACAGAACCAGATTCTGTGCTGGTCTCAGGTCTCCTGGCAGAACCGGACTCTGAGCTGGTCTCGGGCCCCCCTACAGAACCGGACTCTATGCTGGTCTCAGGTCTCCTGACAGAACCGGACTCTGAGCTGGTCTCAGGTCTCCTGACAGAACCGGACTCTATGCTGGTCTCAGGTCTCCTGACAGAACCAGATTCTGTGCTGGTCTCAGGTCTCCTGACAGAACCGGACTCTGTGCTGGTCTCGGGCCCCCCTACAGAACCAGACTCTATGCTGGTCTCAGGTCTCCTGACAGAACCAGACTCTGAGCTGGTCTCGGGCCCCCCTACAGAACCGGACTCTATGCTGGTCTCAGGACTCCTGGTAGAACCGGACTCTGAGCTGGTCTCAGATCTCCTGACAGAACCGGACTCTGAGCTGGTCTCAGATCTCCTGACAGAACCGGACTCTATGCTGGTCTCAGATCTCCTGACAGAACCAGACTCTGAGCTGGTCTCGGGCCCCCCTACAGAACTGGACTCTATGCTGGTCTCAGGTCTCCTGGTAGAACCGGACTCTGAGCTGGTCTCAGGTCTCCTGGTAGAACCGGACTCTGAGCTGGTCTCAGGTCTCCTGACAGAACCAGATTCTGTGCTGGTCTCAGGTCTCCTGACAGAACCGGACTCTGAGCTGGTCTCGGGCCCCCCTACAGAACCGGACTCTATGCTGGTCTCAGGTCTCCTGACAGAACCGGACTCTATGCTGGTCTCAGGTCTCCTGGTAGATCCGGACTCTGAGCTGGTCTCAGGTCTCCTGACAGAACCGGACTCTGAGCTGGTCTCAGGTCTCCTGACAGAACCAGACTCTGTGCTGGTCTCAGGCCTCCTGACAGAACCAGACTCTGAGCTGGTCTCAGGTCTCCTGACAGAACCAGACTCTGAGCTGGTCTCGGGCCCCCCTACAGAACCGGACTCTATGCTGGTCTCAGGTCTCCTGGTAGAACCGGACTCTGAGCTGGTCTCAGGTCTCCTGACAGAACCGGACTCTGTGCTGGTCTCAGGTCTCCTGACAGAACCAGACTCTGTGCTGGTCTCAGGTCTCCTGACAGAACCGGACTCTGAGCTGGTCTCAGATCTCCTGACAGAACCGGACTCTGAGCTGGTCTCAGATCTCCTGACAGAACCGGACTCTATGCTGGTCTCAGATCTCCTGACAGAACCAGACTCTGAGCTGGTCTCGGGCCCCCCTACAGAACCGGACTCTATGCTGGTCTCAGGTCTCCTGGTAGAACCGGACTCTGAGCTGGTCTCAGGTCTCCTGACAGAACCAGATTCTGTGCTGGTCTCAGGTCTCCTGGTAGAACCGGACTCTGAGCTGGTCTCAGGTCTCCTGACAGAACCGGACTCTGAGCTGGTCTCGGGCCCCCCTACAGAACCGGACTCTATGCTGGTCTCAGAGCTCCTGACAGAACCAGATTCTGTGCTGGTCTCAGGTCTCCTGGTAGAACCAGATTCTGTGCTGGTCTCAGGTCTCCTGGTAGAACCAGATTCTGTGCTGGTCTCAGGTCTCCTGGTAGAACCGGACTCTATGCTGGTCTCAGGTCTCCTGACAGAACCAGACTCTATGCTGGTCTCAGGTCTCCTGACAGAACCAGACTCTGAGCTGGTCTCAGGCCCCCCTACAGAACCGGACTCTATGCTGGTCTCAGGTCTCCTGACAGAACCGGATTCTGTGCTGGTCTCAGGTCTCCTGGTAGAACCGGACTCTGAGCTGGTCTCAGGTCTCCTGACAGAACCAGATTCTGTGCTGGTCTCAGGTCTCCTGGTAGAACCGGACTCTATGCTGGTCTCAGGTCTCCTGACAGAACCGGACTCTGTGCTGGTCTCAGGTCTCCTGGTAGAACCGGACTCTGAGCTGGTCTCAGGTCTCCTGACAGAACCAGATTCTGTGCTGGTCTCAGGTCTCCTGGCAGAACCGGACTCTGAGCTGGTCTCGGGCCCCCCGACAGAACCGGACTCTATGCTGGTCTCAGATCTCCTGACAGAACCAGACTCTGAGCTGGTCTCCGGCCCCCCTACAGAACCGGACTCTATGCTGGTCTCAGGTCTCCTGACAGAACCAGATTCTGTGCTGGTCTCAGGTCTCCTGGTAGAACCGGACTCTGAGCTGGTCTCAGGTCTCCTGACAGAACCAGATTCTGTGCTGGTCTCAGGTCTCCTGACAGAACCGGACTCTATGCTGGTCTCAGGACTCCTGGTAGAACCGGACTCTGAGCTGGTCTCAGGTCTCCTGACAGAACCAGACTCTGAGCTGGTCTCGGGCCCCCCTACAGAACCGGACTCTATGCTGGTCTCAGGTCTCCTGGTAGAACCGGACTCTGAGCTGGTCTCAGGTCTCCTGACAGAACCAGATTCTGTGCTGGTCTCAGGTCTCCTGGCAGAACCGGACTCTGTGCTGGTCTCGGGCCCCCCTACAGAACCGGACTCTATGCTGGTCTCAGAGCTCCTGACAGAACTGGACTCTGTGCTGGTCTCGGGCCCCCCTACAGAACCGGACTCTATGCTGGTCTCAGAGCTCCTGACAGAACTGGACTCTGTGCTGGTCTCGGGCCCCCCTACAGAACCAGACTCTGAGCTGGTCTCGGGCCCCCCTACAGAACCAGATTCTGTGCTGGTCTCAGGTCTCCTGGTAGAACCGGACTCTATGCTGGTCTCAGGTCTCCTGACAGAACCAGACTCTATGCTGGTCTCAGGTCTCCTGACAGAACCAGACTCTGAGCTGGTCTCGGGCCCCCCTACAGAACCGGACTCTATGCTGGTCTCAGGTCTCCTGACAGAACCGGACTCTGAGCTGGTCTCAGGACTCCTGGTAGAACCAGACTCTATGCTGGTCTCAGGTCTCCTGACAGAACCGGACTCTATGCTGGTCTCAGGTCTCCTAGTAGAACCGGACTCTATGCTGGTCTCAGGTCTCCTGACAGAACCAGACTCTATGCTGGTCTCAGGTCTCCTGACAGAACCAGACTCTGAGCTGGTCTCGGGCCCCCCTACAGAACTGGACTCTATGCTGGTCTCAGGTCTCCTGGTAGAACCGGACTCTATGCTGGTCTCAGGTCTCCTGACAGAACCGGACTCTATGCTGGTCTCAGGTCTCCTGACAGAACCGGACTCTGAGCTGGTCTCAGTTCTCCTGACAGAACCAGACTCTGAGCTGGTCTCAGGCCCCCCTACAGAACCAGACTCTGAGCTGGTCTCAGGCCCCCCTACAGAACCGGACTCTATGCTGGTCTCAGGTCTCCTGGTAGATCCGGACTCTGAGCTGGTCTCAGGTCTCCTGACAGAACCAGACTCTGAGCTGGTATCGGGCCCCCCTACAGAACCGGACTCTATGCTGGTCTCAGGTCTCCTGACAGAACCAGATTCTGTGCTGGTCTCAGGTCTCCTGACAGAACCGGACTCTGTGCTGGTCTCGGGCCCCCCTACAGAACCAGACTCTATGCTGGTCTCAGGTCTCCTGACAGAACCAGACTCTGAGCTGGTCTCGGGCCCCCCTACAGAACCGGACTCTATGCTGGTCTCAGGACTCCTGGTAGAACCGGACTCTGAGCTGGTCTCAGATCTCCTGACAGAACCGGACTCTGAGCTGGTCTCAGATCTCCTGACAGAACCGGACTCTATGCTGGTCTCAGATCTCCTGACAGAACCAGACTCTGAGCTGGTCTCAGGTCTCCTGACAGAACCGGACTCTGAGCTGGTCTCGGGCCCCCTACAGAACCGGACTCTATGCTGGTCTCAGAGCTCCTGACAGAACCAGATTCTGTGCTGGTCTCAGGTCTCCTGGTAGAACCGGACTCTGAGCTGGTCTCAGGTCTCCTGACAGAACCAGATTCTGTGCTGGTCTCAGAGCTCCTGACAGAACTGGACTCTGTGCTGGTCTCGGGCCCCCCTACAGAACCGGACTCTATGCTGGTCTCAGAGCTCCTGACAGAACTGGACTCTGTGCTGGTCTCGGGCCCCCCTACAGAACCGGACTCTATGCTGGTCTCAGAGCTCCTGACAGAACTGGACTCTGTGCTGGTCTCGGGCCCCCCTACAGAACCGGACTCTATGCTGGTCTCAGAGCTCCTGACAGAACTGGACTCTGTGCTGGTCTCGGGCCCCCCTACAGAACCGGACTCTATGCTGGTCTCAGAGCTCCTGACAGAACTGGACTCTGTGCTGGTCTCGGGCCCCCCTACAGAACCGGACTCTATGCTGGTCTCAGAGCTCCTGACAGAACTGGACTCTGTGCTGGTCTCGGGCCCCCCTACAGAACCGGACTCTATGCTGGTCTCAGAGCTCCTGACAGAACTGGACTCTGTGCTGGTCTCGGGCCCCCCTACAGAACCGGACTCTATGCTGGTCTCAGAGCTCCTGACAGAACTGGACTCTGTGCTGGTCTCGGGCCCCCTTACAGAACCGGACTCTGACACCATCTGGTTTTTTCTAACTTTGAAGTCTTTTAGAAGGAGGTGGACGGAACGAGGTTTAGGAATCAGAGGGAGGGAAGATGCAGAGGACATGAGTGAAGGTTGTGTCATCAAACAGGAGACAGGAGGGGGAGACGGGGGAGGAGGGGGAGACGGGGAGTTGACAGAGAGAAAAGCTGTGCTCGAGCGCTCGGTGGTAATGACGAGAGGTTTATTTTGGGAACTCGAGGTGGAAGCGTTGGACTGAACCGAGGAAGCAGAAGAAGTGGACTGATGTCCACCGGGACTCTGGAGGTTCTGAGACACCTCAGCTTTAGTTTGTGTGTGTGAATCTGCATGTGAGGACAGAGTCTTTCCAGGTGTGGTATCTTGTTTTAGGTGAGCAGGATTATTTATCTGAGAGTCAGTGTTGGACTTCAGGGTGTGTGTCGCGTCCACAGCAGAACTTTGTGTATCTAGAGTTTTACTTTCTGTTTCAGAGTCTGACTTCAGACCAGCAGCTTTATTAGACCAGGGTACTTTGTTACCAGACTGGGTTTCTGTGGGTTCATCCTGGTCTGGGACAGACTTCTGACTACATGGAGGAGATTTCTGTTCAGGAACCTTCTGTTGACGGACACCAGCAGGATCTAAGACCTGCTGCGTAGCTTTGGGTTGGTTCTGTGCTGGTTTTGGTCTTGGTGTTGCAACCTCTGGTAGATGTTCCCGTGGCGTGTTGAGAGGACTACTAAACTTGATGGCTTGGCTGGTTTCAAACATCTCAGAACGTTGTAGGTGGACTTGAGTCGGTTTGCTAGCATCCCGAACATTAATGAACCCGATGACATCACTAGGTGGGTCCGGTTCTGGCCAGATGGGAAGGTATGGGATTAAGTTGGCTTTTTCTAGATTAGTTAGTCCGGGATGAAGGGGAGGAGCATCCTGTGTGAGGTCATCACTCGGCCTCCTTCGTCTCTTCTTCTTGGGGTTTTTGGGAGGTTCTGGTTCTTTAGAGTTCTGGTTTCCAGCTGATGTAACGGGGCTGCACAAAGCAACCAGCGCGTATTTGGGATTGTACAGTTTCCTAGCAACATCAGCAAGAGGAGGCGCCACGGCAGAAAGCTGAGGTCGGTGTTCCGGCTCAGGCTCGGGCTCTGTGGCGACCTTCTGGAGGTCAACAGCACTAGAAGACAAGTAAAGGAAGCGAAACAGCTGATCGAAGGCATCGACAGCCTGTCCTGTGATCACCGTGATGAGATTTCTGTCCAGACGTGAGGACATCCACGTGAAACTACAAGAAGCAAAAGAAGTAATAAAATGTGAGCTGAAGCTATTAACATTAACCATAATTAATGTTTTGACTAATTAATTCAAAACAATTAAGAACAGAATATACAGGAAATGTAAACATAATAATTATATTTATACTGATTTATTTATAAATCAAATCAAACTTTATTTATACGTCAGATTTCATGCTAACAGCCGGATGTGTTACAGAGAACATGATGAACTGGTTATTCCTCTAACATCAATCTGATTATTTTTAAACGTGAGATTAACAATCTGCTTTCTTTATATTTTAATCTCTCATCCCAAAACACAGAAGAAGAGACAGATTGTGTTAATCTGAGTGATTTATATGATTTACTTTCTTTAATTCTTAGTCTGTCTCGTTTGAGTTGTTGTTTTACATGCTAACACACATGACGTGTACTGACCTGTATGACCCAGACACAGCTTTATCTCCATCAATGAACATGAACCTGTGGCCCATCCGCCCTCTGATCTTAGTGCAGTGGCGAGTGTAAAACTCGGCTCCTCCAGCGCAGCGCACACGAAGATGCTGAAACACCATCAGAACCAACTTTACTTCACAAAGAGTCTTTAGTGTGAAAACACAGAGGAAGAATGACGTAATCCAGGTTGATGCTTCGATACCAGCAGCGTCTGAGACTCTGTCCCGAGCGGCGTTTTGAGTTGAGTCTGTCTGATTCACACAAACAGCAGCGTCTTCTTCACTGCACTGATGGAAGGAACTGGTTGTTTAACATGTTTGTAGAAAAGCAGATAAACTGAGAAGAACTTTAACTAAACATGAAACAGTTTTTATAAATCTGTCCTGAAGGTCAGAAGATCTGTTTCCTACATCCAACATGTTGTTATAGATTTAATGATTCTCTTACTGCTGTATTATCATGTTGTTGCAGCTCTAGTCGGCGTGTCAACACGTGACCCAGGCGTGCGGCTGCAGCAACGACCTGCAGTCTGTACCGACGGCCGAGCTGCGGGATTTAAAAGTGTAAATAATGATGTACGCGCCATTCTTTCCAGGGAGAAGGCGAGTCGTACATCCTTATTCTACACAATAATAACATCATCCATCAATATCAGTTTGAATAGAGAGACATCTCAGTTTATTATTTACAGACGACCTCCAGACGGACTCATCTTTACCATCATGATGAAACCTTTCATGTTCCATCATTCAGGTTTATCTTTGAGCTTGTAGCGTTTCCTCGTGTCTTGTGGGAAACCGCAGACAGAAGGAATGTTTCCTTCTTGGCTGTTGATCAAGTTTCATCTCAGAACACCTCTTCCTACAACACAGTACTTTCTTTACTATAAGTCTTTGACCCGTAACGTTCATTTTAGTGTGAAATCTTCCAGAAAGTGCAGGAAGTCAGCAGGATGCAGTAAGATTGTGACACAGTGTTTTCATGGTGACAGAATGTTACTGGAACAGCTTGTTTAACAGCTGAGACACTTGCACTGAACTGTAGTCACACCCTTAGTGTCAGTGTCATCCTTTCAGATTAAAACAGATTAAACACCATGTTTCTATCTGCATTCAGCTCAACATGTTAATAAGACGTCCCATCAGCTGATCCAACGTGAGATCTCTTCAAATACAGTCAGTAAAACTAACATTTACAAACTTCATCTGAAAACTGAGACTCTGTTTTTACAAGCTGAAGTGCAACATTCTTCTTTTTCTCATATATGTCAGTTCATCTGCTCCTCCTCCTCCTCCTCCTCCTCCTCCTCCTCCTCCTCATCGCTTACAGCTAAAATCTCAATCTGTCACACACGTCTCGTTTCCTGCTGCCAGCCACCTTCTCACGCCGCTGCGGATTCTCCCTACAGACTCGCCACATCTGGAAATGTTGCTCTTTAATGTTCTGCAGCTGGGCCCAGCTCGGAAAAAAGCATCTGAGCTGCCACGTAAACACAGAACACATCTGTATACAGAACCATTAAAGGTTACATTATCTGGCCGGTCTAAAAGTAGGACGACTTGAAGCTAATTGTAGGACGTGCAGATGTGTAAAAGGAGGCAGAAGGACGGACTGAAGCGTCTCAACCAGAAACTACAAACAGCAAAATGAGATTTATTCAAACATTAAAGGAAAAGAAACGATGATGAAACTGGTGAAAGTTTCATGTGTTTATCGTATCAGGTGCAACACAAACACCATCAACTCTCTGAAGACACGAGGTCGTTGGTGTTTGTCCCCCGTCCAAACCCAGATGGTCCATCTGTTAACCCGATACAGGGTTGGGGTTAGCTTCAGGTTCATGAGGGACTTGATGGACGGATGAGACTGTATACAAGGTTCTATAGAAGAGCTTCAGATGTTTAGATTTTCTCTGTGACACAAAGTTCCTTCTTTAGAGTCAATCGTAGCAAACTGACAGAAAGTTTCTCAAAAGAACGACGAAACTAAACTAAACAATAAGATACGATGATCAACACGGACCGGAAGGTTCAACCTGCACCAGCCACCGAGTCAGAAAACCTGCTGCAGAGAAGACAAGTCTCTGCTTTTAGTCCCAGTCTTCCAGCAGGGACGGACAAGTTCACGTCCCAGAGGAAGTCTCAGATAACTCACACTTTTCTGTCTGTCTGCCTGCCTGCCTGCTTGTTTGTTTGTTTGTTTGTTTGTTTGTTTGTTTGTTTGTTTGTTTGTTTGTTTGTTCGTGGGGACACATGGCTGTGGTTTCCTAAAACAAGACTACGATCAGAAAGGCAGGATCATGTCAGCTGGTTTGTGGCAGGTGTCGTGCTGGAACATGCTGATCTGGAGGAAAGTTACTGTTCAGTTCTTCTTCTGATGAGATTACAGATTACAGCAGATTATAGACCATCTGATCAGATACGATACTAAACATTTGATCAGAGCAACACGGTCTCAGCTGAGCGCTCTTCAGCAGCGTGCACGACGCCAGCTGACAAACCCGAGACGTTTTCCAGACAAATCCATCTGTTAAAACTAGATAATGTGCTGAAGCTTCATGACATCACTGCTTCCTGTCTAACACTGCTCCTGGTCACAGAACAGGAAGTGAGTTCATGATCTGAAACGAGCCGGGTCACTGAACGCCACTGTGATGAGAAGGAACCGTAACATAAAGAACTCTGTTCATATCCTAGTTTAATCACAACACCTGGATTCATCTGGAAGCTGCATGGAGGATGTGGTTGATGAAGGTGGAAGATGGCGGCTTACCTTCAGGTGTCCAGCGTGCATGTTGGCCCTCTGACACATGGACAGGAAATGAGGTAGAGTTGTGCGTTCCAGCAGGATGTAAACAGACACCTTCCTTTTGAAAGCAGCATCCAGTAAATCTCTGAAGATGTCCACGTCTGTGAAGACGTCCATCACCACTGCTATTACCTGGAAATGCACATGAACGCAACTTAGATTAAACATCAATAACTACAAACAACTTAAACACAGATGAAGCCTTGATCCAAAGATTTAATTCAATATTTTCTCTCAGTAAGTTTATGACTCATAACTCTTCAGTAAAATGATCCAAGATCGTTTCAGGCAAATAACGTGTCACTGACAGCAGCTGCTACCAAACAAAACACGCCATAAACGTGTGTCCTCATATGAGTCAGCTGCATGAACGACACACACTGATACACTGGCAGCAGATTGAACAAGCTCATGCAAATATTCAGCATAACACACATGCTTCAGTGCAGCAGAGCCATCGCTTCAGTACCTGATAAAGAAGATGTTTCACCTGGTCTGTGAGGCGTTCATGGTCACACCGTTTATTTTTGATACACCTGGACAAACACCGTTTGTGAAAAGTTTATTGCTTCTTATCTGAAGTTACTTTCATGCCCTATGAACTCATTTCAGAGTTTCAAAGGTCACGTGTGCTGGTAGCACTGCTGCCTTGCAGCAAGAAGTCCTGGGTTTGAAACCCAGTGTGTCCTCCCAAACAGCTGGACTGGTGACCCTGAGTGTGTGTGTGTGAATGGTTGTTTGGCTCTTTGTGGGCCCCCGAGGGACCGTCCAGATATTTAATCATCCAAACAGCTGATTGATCAGGAAACTTTGGTTGTTGTTACTGTAAAACTGGCTTCTGACCCTGTTCTGGTTCTGGTTTGTTGTTTTAACTCAGACTTTAAACTTTTAGATTAGATACATAAATACCCAAAACACGTGAACACTGTCTTAAATCTGGATTATTTTGGTAAGAAAGAAGAAATAATGAGTCTGTACCTTCTGCGCCTGCGCAATCATCTTTCTGACCACCTCTTTGATGTGGGTCTGACCATCCAGCGGTGGCTGCGTGTACACCGTGGTGCGCGTGACCCCCCGGTACGAGTCGCAGCTGGGCCAGCCCAGGTCCATCTGCGGGACGGACGTGTCTGAGAGCTCCGGCCAGTACTGCAGCGACAGCGGCTTCTGGTCTCCGTCTGCATCCTCCAGGAAGATCTCCGAGTCCGGGTCAAACGGTTCGACCGCTGCGGTGAGGAGGTCCTGCTCCAGGTCCGAGAGGAAACCCCGCAGCCCGCGAACTTCCAGGAACTTTAAGAAGGTCTCGCGACCATCCTGCAGGAGCAACTCGAGCGCGAGCCGCTGGTTCTCGCAGTAGAAGAACTCCGGTTTGGACTCATGTGTCCGCGGGTTCACGTGGTTTTCATCCAGGCACTGGATCTGGGATAAAGCCATGACCCCGCACGAGCCCAGAATCCTTCAAAACAAACTACTATAAACCTGTAAAGTCCAAAAACAGACACTCATCTCCCGAACGGTCCTAAAACCTCCACCTCAGCGCGAGACATGAAGCTGACAGGTGTGACACCGGCAGGTAAACCACACCCACAAACACGTGACCTGCAGGGGCCGCCTCAGACATGATGGATGAAGCGCTTTAGCCCCAGGCTGATCCGAACCGCACGGTTCTACCTGTTCTGTCCTGTTTGAACTCTTCTTATAGATTATATATGATGCAGCAGGTTCAGTTCAATAACGGAATGTTTCAGTTCGTGTTCCAGGAAATGAAATAAAGCTGCTGTTTTTATTAATGATCAATAAAAACTCTTAAATGATCAGCAGTAACTTCCAGAAAATACGATCAAATTTCCAAACAGGATAATGAAACTTTAATAGCTGCTTTATGCAACAGTGCGCAGTAAAACTCAAATAAACAAGTTTTTACAAAGACAGCTGTGAAATCCAGCGCGCAGCCTCCGGTGTTTTAACTGAGGTCGTATATCTGTTATATTTTAATAAGCTCCTTTTACTTCAAATTACTTCAAAGAAAGTGTTCCTGGATAATTAGTGGTTGAGTCGGAGCTTCTCTGCTGAACCTCGTGGTGTTCATTAGCATGTGCACGTGATGAGGATATGTTTAAGGTGTTAATCTGGGTTCAAAACAACGTAAGAAGTTCTACAAAAATAAATATTTAACTCTAAAAAATATTTACAATTTTGTAAGAAAAAAAGAATCTCTAAAAATTGTAATAAATTTCACAACTTGGAGGATTTATATGTTTTGTAATTATTTTGTTTAAACAGCATCACAGATATTTAAACACCTTTGATGTTCCTGTTTAATCTGGTGAACAACATCTGGACGGGTCACATCTGTTTGGTTTTCTCAGTCTTCATCAAATAAACGTAACAACGAGCGCCCTCTAGTGGCTGGTGTGATATTTCCTCCATCCCTGTGATGTTGGGATCAGGTCTAAATGTCTGAAAGGCCTGAAGATCAAGATCCTGCAAGAACCTCCACATTGTGGGTTTATGTGAGTCCTGTTGGGATCCAGTGTGACGGAGTCCAGATGATCAGATCTACTCGGATACTTTCTGGTCATCAGATCAATCCTCCAAAGATTTAAGGCGTCTTTATATTAAAGTGCTGTGTCCTCCCGTGTCAGATGTGAGGGTTTCTGGTCCATGAAGGTTGTGTGATCTAAGAGTGTTTTCTAAACATATTTTGGGAGTATAAACTTGGAATTTGAATGTGACAAACCTGTTAATCTGTCTTAGTGTTCTTCATCAGGAACATAAAAACTTGTTTGCTGACACGTAGTTTTGAATCTGTATTTTCGGACTCAACAACTTCACACAGGTCACATGATGGCGTGTCCAGTAAGTTTTACAGGATCAGCTGGGATCTGGTTTTTCACCTATAATCAGGCATTTAATCACTAATCAGACCTTTAAAACCCTGAATGACTGTAACTTTGTCAGTTTCAGGGAAAGTTTGATGAGGCTGTAAGTAAGAATCATCTCCAACACATAATCTGAGCACACACTCATAATCCTGTTTCAGAAAGGCGGCGTTGGATTAATAAATATGGTCATCACAGACAAAGGTAGATTAACTCTGTCAGGAGTTTTAACGATCACAGATTACATCAAGATTTAACTAAAACATCCTGTTTCTGTCTCATGTAGCTACTTTCACTCATTATTTAATAACGAGGTTCAACACATGTCATAAACACCTGATGCTGCTCAGGTGATTCAGAGTGACTCAACTGTGTTTGAAAAGCATCAGAGATGCTTCCTGCTGGATACTGTTAGTTTATTGACTAACTGTCAGGAGAAAGTAAAGGTGACTCAGTTCAGACGAAGAAAGTCAAAGGAAGGAAAAGAAAGCGTGTCAGTCCAGGAAATGACAGACTACAACCTGCTGTCTGCTTCAGGTTAAAGATCTTCATCCAGGTTAAAGAAGCATGTCTCACATCAATCACATGAGCTGTTTGACCTGATAACATGGAAACAACATGACTTCCATCAGATGTTTGACCTGATAACATGTAAACAACATGACTTCCACCAGATGTTTGACCTGATAACATGGAAACAACATGACTTCCACCAGATGTTTGACCTGATAACATGGAAACAACATGACTTCCATCAGATGTTTGACCTGATAACATGGAAACAACATGACTTCCACCAGATGTTTGACCTGATAACATGTAAACAACATGACTTCCACCAGATGTTTGACCTGATAACATGGAAACAACACGACTTCCACCAGATGTTTGACCTGATAACATGTAAACAACACGACTTCCACCAGATGTTTGACCTGATAACACGGAAACAACATGATTTCCACCAGATGTTTGACCTGATAACATGGAAACAACATGACTTCCACCAGATGTTTGACCTGATAACATGGAAACAACACGACTTCCACCAGATGTTTGACCTGATAACATGTAAACAACATGACTTCCACCAGATGTTTGACCTGATAACATGGAAACAACATGATTTCCACCAGATGTTTGAACTGATAACATGGAAACAACATGACTTCCACCAGATGTTTGACCTGATAACATGTAAACAACACGACTTCCACCAGATGTTTGACCTGATAACATGTAAACAACACGACTTCCACCAGATGTTTGACCTGATAACACGGAAACAACACGACTTCCACCAGATGTTTGACCTGATAACATGGAAACAACATGATTTCCACCAGATGTTTGAACTGATAACATGTAAACAACATGATTTCCACCAGATGTTTGACCTGATAACATGGAAACAACATGACTTCCACCAGATGTTTGACCTGATAACACGGAAACAACACGACTTCCACCAGATGTTTGACCTGATAACATGGAAACAACATGATTTCCACCAGATGTTTGACCTGATAACACGGAAACAACATGACTTCCACCAGATGTTTGACCTGATAACACGTAAACAACATGACTTCCACCAGATGTTTGACCTGATAACATGGAAACAACATGACTTCCACCAGGTGTTTGACCTGATAACATGTAAACAACATGACTTCCACCAGATGTTTGACCTGATAACATGGAAACAACATGACTTCCACCAGATGTTTGACCTGATAACATGTAAACAACATGACTTCCATCAGATGTTTGACCTGATAACATGGAAACAACATGACTTCCACCAGATGTTTGACCTGATAACATGTAAACAACATGACTTCCATCAGATGTTTGACCTGATAACATGTAAACAACATGACTTCCACCAGATGTTTGACCTGATAACATGGAAACAACATGACTTCCATCAGATGTTTGACCTGATAACATGGAAACAACATGACTTCCACCAGATGTTTGACCTGATAACATGGAAACAACATGACTTCCATCTGGAGAGACATTCATCGTGTTAGTAACAGTTTATGTAGGTTGTACGTTTGGTCCATATTAATCTGGGGTGTGTCTTTGTGTTGTTCTGGTGCTGGATGGAGCCCAACTCTCTGAACCCTGAACACAACCACTGTGAAAATAAACAAACGTATTACGTTTACATTTAATCTACAAGCCAGTGAGAACAACACTCGTCATGACTTGTTTGATATTGATATTTCTGACAAGTTTTCAGCTGCTTGAACAAATGAAGTTTGGAGAAATAGAGTTTAGTTCTGATGGATCGTCTGAGCAGAACCAACATCCAAGTCAGTTTCATGTTACATGATTGACAGAAATATTATAATAATCAGATGAAGATCTCATGGTTGTTGTGTTAATCTCCTTCTCGCTGTTCCTCGTGTTTCTTCATCCTTGTGTGAGCGTGTTTATCAGCTTTAGTTCTTTTATTAATCTGGTCATGTTTGTTTCTTCCTTCGTTTCCTGTGTTTTAATACTCAGTATGTTTGATGTGTAGTTCAGTTTCTCAGTCACTTCTTTGTCTTTTCTCAGGTTCATCTCTTCAGTCATTGTTCAGCTCCCACACCTTTAATCATTCAGTTAATTAGTTCCCTCTCAGTAATCACCACTCCTCAGTGTATTTATACTACTTGGTTTGTACTTGTCAGCGCCTCATGGTCACCACCATCATGTGATCTCTGTGTTTTCTTCATGTTAATGATTATTTTTGTAAGTAGATTTTGTCTGAACTTTCTTTTTACATCTAGCTCGTTAGAGAAGAGCCGGTCCCAGTAGACTTCCTAAAAGCACTAATGACTTTACTGATGAACCTGTTATTAAAACTCTCAGACTTTTATTGTACCGCTCAACACTGACCTGTCAATTATTTCAGAATTATTTCTAACAGTCCTGATATTCCTGTTGTGATGCATTTCAGT
Organism: Pachypanchax playfairii; assembly: GCA_006937955.1. Lineage (NCBI taxonomy): Eukaryota > Metazoa > Chordata > Actinopteri > Cyprinodontiformes > Aplocheilidae > Pachypanchax > Pachypanchax playfairii. The sequence goes on along the minus strand of SSNP01000022.1, from coordinate 4,806,658 downwards.
CAGTTATTCTCTCACCATCAACCTTTTCAGCTCAGATTCATGAGGTAACCTGCAGGTTATTATGAGCTTATACAACTACAAGGAATTCTGTAAAACAATATTTTATCCTTATGTAATATTATTTACTTTCACTGGTCCTTTTATGTTTCTCCAGGGGGAAAGGGTAAATCTTAAAATATTATTTACATTTTTTAAACAGAATTTATTTTATGGCATTAATTTAAATTATAAATGATGTCAACTGTAATAATTTGCACATTCAATTCTTAATGAGCGGTGCGCAAACTTCCAGTTCAAAGAAGTAACTGTTACACTTTATTTAACTGATTTATTCTAACATGTAATGGAAGACCAGTCCAAGTTCTTCACTGTAAATCACATTGTTTCAGATTTACTTTATGTTGCAACAGAATCAAAATCTTTTTACAGTGAGGAGTTTCTATTTACAGCATCTATGTTTTCGGATCACATGAATGAGAATAAATACATAGAAACAAACAGAGACAAGCTTTTTCACATTGTAAGCAGCGTTTCCAAAGTAGCGCTTGATCAGTAAATAACTCAGAAACATCCTTTAACACACAAAAGCAGCATGTCCAAATTATTTTAACCCTAAAACACCAAATGCATCTTATCTGATGTTTCTATAAACTCTTTAACAGGATTAGTACTTTCCTCAAAAACCTGCTGTATTACATCCCATTTACATCTTCTGCCCCCTGGTGGAGGATCTAAGCACTGCAGATGGTAAGTGCAAATTTTATTGTCATTATTATTATATATTTACATAATAAAATATAATATATAAGTATATATGTGTTGTATTAGCTAATACAAGTTTTACAAATGTAAGATGTTCTGTACTGTTGTGTCATGTATCAGGTTTTAAAAGGGTTAGACATGCAGTTACTCTTTCATAATCCCACATATTACAACCATAAATCCCATAAATCCTTTCACACACCAGCTGAATGGCAGAGAAGTCTGCTGAGTCAGTATCCTCAGAGTGTTTGGCACTAAGAGTCCATCATGAGTTCCCATGTCTCTTCAGATCACTGGATGGAAAAGTCTCTTCCCCTCTGTCAAAATAAAAGCTTCTTTTCTTTTGTCCCATCAGATGTGTGACACCCTATTAGCCTGAACAGGCGCTGATCAAATATAATCAATGATTATACCTGGGAGTGTGTTAGTGACTGTCACCCTCCACAGTGTAAAGGTCCATATCTGAATGATTTGACAGAGATATTGCATCAAGAATCCAGTGAATCCTGTGATGTCCCCAGAGGACGTCTGGTTTACTGATTCACAGCAGGAGTCTGAGGGTGTTTGGGGGTGGGCGGGGTCAGGATGCATCATCAATGAACACTCTGGAATGAAGATGCTGGACGTGTCTAGTCACTGTCATTGGTAAATGGGCTGGACATATTCTGGGGGGAAGTGACCCACGCGTCCATGGCAACGACCCCTCCAGCGTACAGAATCAGAGCAGTCAATGAGTTCGATGACATCACCACGCAGGAAGCGCAGCTGGGTGGGGTGGTGGGGGGTGAAGTCGAAGAGAGCGTGGGCATAACGGGGATGCTGGGAGAGAAGAAGAAGAGAGAAAGTTAATGAAAAATGGACTCATTCATTTTTAATATTCTGTGTAAACAATGAAGCTGAAAGTTTCTAACAGCGAGCTCATCAAACATCTTCTCATGAATAATAAACAAACCTAAATGAAATAGTTTAAATTTATGAGCTGCTTATTTTTATGGAAAATTTCACAGATTTGTTAAAATCCAGGTGTGACTGACTGTAGCTATTTGTCCCCTGTCAGCCTCCGTAGTTCAGCTTTGTTATTCATGTGAGACACACTGTCTGCTGGACATTGAACTTCTAATCAGGGTTTAACTGATATTTGAAGTATTTGAAGTATTTAGCATGTTTTCCTTTTTACTGGAGACAGTGAGAGGTTACAGAATTACTTTTCATTTATTTACAGCATTAAAAACATTTTCTACTAAAATTACATTTAAAAATATAGAATATAAAATAATTCTACTTCTCGTGGTCACCAGTGACATTCAGCTCAACTTAGAGGATGAAGAAACATCTGTCTTATTTCTGCGGGACCCATTAGAAGCTACTGAGACTATTGATGATGTAAAACTAATCGATCAATCAGAAAACCACTCCGTGTTCTCTGGTGTCGCTCCTCAGTGGTTCCTACTTATCAAACCAAAACTTTTATGTGATGACTGGTGATACTGACTCTTCCCTAGCAGTCTGGACCTGTGGAGTACCTCAGGGGTCGATACTTGGATCTATTGTTTTCCTTGTATAAACTTCTCCTCCATCATTTAATATAGTGGTGAGTTTTATCAGTCATGACCATCTCAGTCTCTCCACTCAGCATTAGTGCTTTGTAGAGGTTAATAACTGACGGCTCACAGTATAATGAAATCAGTCAAAATGATGTAATCATCTTTCCCCAAAGTCCATTTCCAACTACATCTTCTAATATTATGAAGTGTGAGTATGTACATGTCAACTTTAACAATCAGTTTAAATTTAATAAACAAATTTCATCTGATGTTCAAGCAAACTTATTTCATCTAAAAATATATTGACTTTAATCTTCTGTCCAGCTCCACACTGTGATTCATGTTTTGTCTCATCACATCTGGACAGATGCAGCTGTGTTTATTCCTCCCCAAACCATGACTCATTGTCTCGTTTACAAATGGTTCCGAAAACGCGGCTGCAAAGCTAATAACGAAGACATCACTCCAGTTCTAATGCAACGTCCCCGTCACCAGTCAAACTCAGGATTCAGTAGAAATGATAAAACTGAAGAAAGTTTCATGTGAATTAAAGCTTGTTTGTGTAAAAGTGAAAGGAAATAAACTTCTAAATAAAGTAAAGATTTAAATGAAAAGTTTAGAGTGCAGCAATTAATTCAAACTTTAAGTAGATTTGATGTGTTGGGTGATTCAAATTCTAGAGCTCTACAAGTTTGCTAATTACAAATTAATGAGATTTTATAATTCACATAATTAAAACCAAATTAAATTGTGCTAATATATTTTAGACTTTTTATTCTTTGTTCTTAAAGCATAATTTTTCGAAAGGCTCGAAAAGGAAAAATAAACTGAAACAAAAATTCTGCATCACTGAAATGTTTGTTTTTCCATCTTGTGAGAACGATATTTAACTCAACAACAACGAGCTGAAACTGAATCTAGACTCTTTGTACTTGTTGCACTGACTCGTACACTGGAGATGAAACCAGACTAGTGTATTAATGTAGCTTTACATTACGGTTTGGAGAACAGCTGATATAATAACATGATCGGTCCAGATATATTATATATTTATTATTTCTGATCAAATCAAAACAGCAAAATTAAATGAAAGTTCTTGTAAAGAAGAAGCAGAAAAATGTTCTCAGATGAAAGTGACATAATGATAAATGATGTCAGCAGTCACCTGCTGTTTCCATCCATCCATCCATCCATCCATCCATCCATCCATCCATCCATCCATCCATCCATCCATCCATCCATCCATCCATCCATCCATCCATCCATCCATCCATCCATCCATCCATCCATCCATCATCCATCCATCCATCCCAGTTGTTTTTATATGCTCTACATATGATAACATAATAAAATTCCTAAAATTCTGTCATGGTTTTTGCTTTTGATGTGTCACCCCAGGATTTTCAGGGACCCGCCCCCATCTGCCCCGACCCCCTTTGAAAACCTTCTATAGAGACTCCTCTGAGACTGAGTCTGGATCTTGAAAGAGAAAATGTACTGTTGCCCTTGCCATGTTTTTTTTAACATCAGAATCCTGCCGTCTCTCCTCCTTCCTGCTGATGTGTTGTCCTTCTTTCCACTTTGGGCTCGGTTCAGTGTCCATCTGTTCAGCAGCAGTTCCTATTTCTTCTTTAGAAATAAACAAGTTTTCCTCTGTTATATTAATAAAGATGGGTCTCTATCTCTTCTCTGTAATATTGAGTTTTATTTAACAGTTTCTCTCCAAAACATTTATAACTAACAACAACTTACAACGAAGGGAAAGATGTTTTAGTTGCATCATGTCTTTGTGGTTCAGCCTGATCGAGCAGCATATATTTTCATAAAAATTTCATCATGTGCAGCTTCATGGAGCATGAAGTCACTCATGTTGAACTTTAAACAGATAAAATAACAGAAGTTTAACTTTAAGATGAGTGAAAAGACTCAGAGGTGTTTTAACTGCAGAACGGTGAGTGTTGTGGTCTGAAACATGTAAAACAGTAAGATGTGATGCTGCTGTGATGTTTCTGATGCTTCTCATCTCCTTGTGTTTCTTAAAGTTCAACAGACGTCGAGCTTTTCTTCTCCCCTGACTGCAGACATCCTCTCATCTGTGTTGACTGGTGAAGTAAAAGCAGTTTAAGAGAAGCCGAATAAAAGAGGCTATTTTAGGGAGGAGAGGGGTGGATGGGGGGTGGGGGGGCATCTTAAATGTAACTAACCTCTTAGCTGTCAGCTGCACTCCCACAGAGGAAAGTGGATGTGCTATATGAGCTGCAAGTGAACTGAGAGACTGAAAGGAATACTAATATTGTTTTTGCTTAGTGTGTGTGTGCACGTGCATGCGTGCGTACGTACATGTGCGTGTGTCTGTTCGTAGCAGTGCAGTAATTTGAGATATCATCATCGTGGACGACTTCATCAAAGAACAAAGCATCTGTTCTGAGGTGAAGAAGCTACGAGTCGACACACGAGTCAGACGGCAGAGATCAGGATCGAATCTCCAAGACGTCTTTCAAACCCACAAATTTCCCACCGTATTACACGTTATTGCATCTTGATCGTAGTCTAGACTTCCAGTTTGTGTAGGTTGTGTGCATGAACTCATACTGCCAGGCAGTGGGCGAGTGTGTTAGCGTGCATGTGCATATATGTGCTAAAGCAGATGGTCCTGAGAGACTCGCTTCAATCAACCTGTTAAACTAAATCCTTAAAGTCTGTGCAGTGTTTCCTGCTTCAATACAAAGAGTTTATATTTATATATGTTAGTGTAAAATGTTTCTTACTGGTGGATTCTGTTTGTAAGACTGATTTAACTTTTTATTTATTTAAGGATCTTGTATTAAAATGAATCATGGAGGTTGCATCAGATCCAGAATTCCTTTCCCTCGTATCATGTTGCATCTCTATAATGTGTCGTATCGTGCAGCATCATCACAGGAGGAGAATCCAGCTGCTGAACTGACCTGCCTGCAGTCCAGATCTGGAGCATCATGAGACCTGCATCCTCTCCTAAACCTCCATCAGCTGGTCTCCTCACTTCCAGATGTTACAGACAGATGTTGATGAACAGGAGCTGCTACATGATGATAAACATCAACCTGTTCCAGGTTCTTTCACACGTGATGCTGCTATCAGATACATATTTTATATGAAATAATGAAACATCTCAGTTTCTACATCTGACATGTTGTTTTCATTATATTTTATATCTCATTGGATCTTTTTGTATAATAGTATAATATTTTGTGCATCTTTGCATCATAATATACTGAATAATATTTAAATTTATTGGACTGTTTCACATCATATGAGAGTTTTTTTATTCTTTCTGTAGCTGCTTATTATCAGTCACTGTTTAATCAAATTAATAATAAGATACATTTTATCCCACAGAGATCTGATTTCAGCTGGAATATGAACAAACTACGACTTTGTGCTAAATTTATTTTTACAATCCACACACATCACGTTTAAACTGAAAAGGCCTTTCATGCTGCCGAGAGTTTGAATTTGAAAAACATGACAGCGTGTGACATAAAGGTCCAAGTTGTCCACAGCAGAAGGTTTATTTTTGTTCCTCTTTAGTGACAAAGATAAAGAGAGATGTTAGGAATGTGTTGGGAGAAGAAATGAGACATTATTTCTGCCACGCGCTGATAAAAAACGATCTGGAGCCTCGTAATGAGCTGAGAGGGGATTAGTTTGGAAAGATGAACAGCAGTTTGGAACCACAACACAAAACCCACCGAGACACGATTAGACTGGCGTTCAGCACTTCATTCATCAGACTGACCCACTTAATCCCAACAGTTTAACATATAATCCTACAATCGTTTTACAAGCTGCACGTTAATCTCCAACAATATTCACCTTCTTTGAAACAATCTTACTGAAAACCTGGTTCTGTTTTATCATCAGTACCATCAGAACTCGTGTTGCAGAGTTCACACCAGGTCAGCTTCTTCTCATCACAGCTGGAATAACTGTTAATCTAATCCATCATCCAAAACATGAAGTTACTGGTTCAGTGTCTCTGACATCAGGCCTGAAGGAAGTTATAGTAAAAAAACAAGAACAACTGATATCAGTGAGTGGTCTGTTAATCTGCAGGAGCTGATAAAGATGGTTTTATATTTCATCAAATCATATTCGTTATATAACAGCTGATTGTAAATCAATACCAACTAAAACAAACTGGCCTGAAATGAACAAGAACATTAAAATCATCAGCTTCATTTCTCAATGAAAAACAACAGAAAACAGCGTCTGTCTGCGTTACGCAGCAGAAACAAACTGAACGTTCTCTTATGTGGAAGTGAAACTAAATTTAAAACCAACTGGATCCTCAAAGTGACGCATAAACAGGAATAAAAAGATGACAGTCCACATCTAAGAAACTCATACCGAGAAGAGAATCTAAACTCTGATTTCTGGCTGAAGTTTTAGTAATTTTGTTTCTTTTCCATCATCAAACGTCTAATTTTATGATTTTACAACTAAAAGACAGAGTGTTTCCACTTCCTGTGAAGAGATAATGAATGAAAATCATCTAAAGTTTGAACATTTACTCAGGAAACTAAAAACAGATTTTAAATTTGCTTTTTATTTTCCTGCATCAGTATTTGTCATTCCACACGATTAGCATGAAGCTCCATTTAGGTCACACAGTTTATTCATTTCCCGTGTGACAGTTCGCCCGTTTACCCGCCATCACAACACCCTAAAGCAAAATTCCCCATTTGCACCTGCTGCAGATGCTTTTCATCAGGAAACTGCCTCCCTGGTGGTTTGTGACATACTTGAGTGTTTAGCAGTAAAACAGAAACAGATTATATGAAGATCTGCTGCATGAAACAAAAACTATTTTTAGGATCTAAACTCGTTACATTCATCTGAAGGATCCATTAAATCAAAAGAAGCAGCTGTTTGACTGAAAACTATAAATCTCACATTATTCACATTATTCTGAAAGAGAAATAACAACATATCTGTCAGAACGGACCCGGATAGCGTCGGAAGGACTACAGCTACTACCTTCTATAAGAAACCATGATGCTGATTTATGGGTTTATTAAATAGTTGTGCATCTTTCAGACAGCTCAGTCACACTCAGATCAGCCTTTAACTCTTTACTTCTATCAGATCTAACCTCGGTTTCCCCAAACTGAGCTCGTTCAGCGAGAGATAAAATAAGAATTGTTCATAATGTTTCTACAGAAACCCACTTCAAAGATCTGCAGTAGCACTTTAAATCCCTCCTTCTTTAAAAAGAGATTCTCTTCTATCATGAATCTGCCTGCGTCTCGTACACTACATTTATGATTTAAGTAAATCTCACCCGTCAGAAAAGATCAATAAATATGGATCATCTTGAGAAGAACACAAGCTCTGCAGCGTCTGTATTCTAAACATGTAGTTCATCAGTCTGGAGCTCAAGCACAATCCAAACTTCCACTTAGCCTGAACAGTTTTATGAAGAACTCTGACTTTCTGACCTTGTGTTTTGATCTGATCATCTTCAACACGCTGCAGAGCAGCAGTGACTGGATATCTGCAGGCTAACGCCACCGTGACACTTCATTTTACTGTCCTCCGATGCACCCAGAGGCTTTTTAAGGTTCCAGTAAACTTGGTAAAGAAAAAGGAATCAACATTTGGAAGCAGCTCAACATGGAGTTTTCACTGTGTGTGAGTGAAACGTGCACGTTCAGTTTTATTTCTCCTGCTCTCTCTTGGATTGTTGCATTAACCTCCATTAGCCAATAGCATGAGAGTGTGACTGTGACATCACTGCCTTCTAGAGGATGTGTTTGTTAGGAGATTACTTCCATCCCTACACACGGTTAACACTTACTGAGACTCAGATACAGATTAACTACAATAAAAAACAACAAACACGAGTAAGTAAACAGGAAAGAACCTCGATGGAACTCAAATGTAAACACAACACTGTTGTTTTAGTTTCCATGTTTTATGAGATCAAAGATCTAAAACACAAAATAACATTTATCTCAAATATTATTCAAAAATCTGTCTAAATCTGTAACAGTCAGATAATCCGTCCCACCTCACAGGTGTGTCGTATCAAGATGTTGATTAGACAGAATGATTATTACACAGGTGTGTCTCAGACTGGTCACAATGAAAGGCCACTTTGAAATGTTCATTCTTATTTTATTGAGGGGGTGGGGTGGGGGAGGGTGGGGGGGGTGGGGGGGTCTGGGGACTCAGAAAAACATTCAGTATCTGGTGTGACCCCCATCTGCCTCATGCAGACCCCCTGGAGTTAATATAACGCCAGATTATTTACATGTCGTATTGATGTGGACTTGACTCGTTGTGGACATGACTTGTTGTGGACATGACTCGTTGTGGACATGACTTGTGGACATGACTCGTTGTGGACATGACTTGTTGTGGACATGACTTGTTGTGGACATGACTCGTTGTGGACATGACTCGTTGTGGACATGACTTGTTGTGGACATGACTTGTTGTGGACATGACTTGTTGTGGACATGACTCGTTGTGGACATGACTTGTTGTGGACATGACTCGTTGTGGACATGACTTGTGGACATGACTTGTTGTGGACATGACTTGTTGTGGACATGACTCGTTGTGGACGTGACTGGAATCAAGTCTGTCAGTTTTGATTATTTTTATAGGACTTTGCACCGTCTTCGGTGCTCGGGCCTAATAAACTGTGATCATGTGATGAGACTTCGCACCGCTTTGGGTGCTCGGGCCTCATTAACCTGTCGCCGGTGTGACACCAACACGCCGCTGTCAGCCTCCTGAGAGAGCGTGCACGCCTGCAGGTGTTGTCTGCCACTCCCAGGAACAGTTGACATGCAGTCTGAGCTTGTCTTTGAATACCAATGAAATCTACACCTTTCACCTTATTGTCATCTCAACGAGCGCTACCTGCTTTTATACATATGAATTATAAAATCTTGTTGTTTAACCTGAGAATCATTCTAACTGTTACCGTTTTAGGAGTGTCTAGATAAAAGATGAACATCATGAAGTTAATGGCTTAATTATTCTAAAATAAATGAAGTGGCTCGTTTGCTGGTTTTTGATGTGTTGAATCTCAGTAATTGGCAACCAGATCATGACTGACGCCAGCAGCTGCCTTCAAAGCCAGTTTTTCTTGGCTCTGCTCCGCTCGCTAACCTCTCGCTCGGTGACTAAGATGACTGATTTTTCTGCTGAAAACTGGCAGCAGTCCTGTGATCTTTCATTACAAGCTGCACCTCTGTAACGAACTCTGCTGCTGCAGTCGCAGCTCCACACGTTTTACTCGGCATGTGGGGGATCACACATCTGTCAGCTCCATTACAACACTGCTCAAGTCCCAGTAAAATGGAACAAACAGAGCAGCTTGTGTTGGTAATGAACAGTCTCACCTGCTTCTTAAATCAAGAGTCTTTCTGTGTAAAAGTTAATAATGTGTTGCAGGTATCATCTTCATCGATCTGGAGAGTTTATCTTTAACGAGACTCGTCTGATCACAGCTGATTGATGCCGTCTGACAACAATCTAAACAAATCTTATATTATTTTATGAATCGTCAGTTTAGTTTTAAACAGTTATTTAAATGAAATTGATTAAAACCATCAAACAGCAGAGTGATGTAGCTCATGAACTTATCGATGTGATAGAGATGGTTTATCTGAATGAAGCTCCTCCCACTTCAAACCAAATAATTTATATATATTTAACTGTGGTGTAAGGCTTCTTAAGCAGCACAATTTAAACAAATAAAGTTTGTACATATATCAACAGCAGCCACATCACAACATATTACATCTTACACTATAATGTGTCTGTGTTTTTAATGTTTGGTGATGCAAAATATGATGATATAAATATAAATATCCACATTCCTGATGCTCAGTGAGGGTAGAACCCTTCAAAGCACCTTCTCAAGTGGAAAATAAACAAACAAACAAACAAACAAACAAATAAATAAATATATATATATATATATATGAATATACAGTATATAATATAATATTCTAACAAAAAGACAAGCAGCAGAATTAAAGTGATCAATGCTCGTGTCAGATCAGTGTCTTCAGATGTGTTTAATAATACATCTTTAGCTTTTGTTGCTATGGTTAAAGAAGGAAACAGCAGAAACAATGAGTCATATCTGCTCACCCTGGCGAAGTGTTCTGGGTCTCTCAGAAAGACCGTCCTCTCCTTAGCGATGCTGTTGCTATGGTAAAAGTCCACCAGCTCATTGAGTGAGGAGAAGCCCTCGTCCCACACGTAGTACTGATCACTGCGATCCTGCAGCACCTTGAAATGTTGAACATGGTCCCCGTAACTGAAGGTACAAACAGGAAGAAAGAAGAGATTCAGAGTCATCAGAGGAAACAGCTTTTAGTAAACACATGATCAGTAAGTCCACCGAACAGGAACAAAACTTAAATACAACAATCATATTTTGTATAAAGTGGTGACGGGAGCAGCTGCCTGATATCAGTGATTCATATTTAAACAGATTAAAACCCTCCAGGAATGTAACGATGCACAAACATCAGTTCTTACTGTAGTTTTTGGGTCGTGGTTCAGTACAACAAGATGAGATAACTACACACTCTGGTTTGGGTTTGATGTAAATTTTGTTTTAAAAGTCATGAAACGTGAAACAGAAGTGAAATTGAGACGTGGCCATCGTTGGTTTAAGATAGATCCAAAACTAAAGTTTCAATTCATTCAATTTGATGTCAAATAAAATGTAATAAGTCAAGTTTATTTATAAAAACAACCACGAGTAACCAAAGTGCTGTACAATAGAAACTAAATAAAATCTTGAAAAATAAAAATACTGCACATCAGATTCTGCATGTAAACAATGACCCTTTTGGCTTTCCGTACAAACGAGGACTTGTTTAGCTCTGGTTCTCTCAGCTGTTGTGTTGAGTCCATGAGGTCTAACTGCAGACAAAAGGGAAAGACAGAGACTAATAGACACTTTTTAAACACGTCTGAGGATCAGTGTTCACTGTATGTGGAGCTTCTGCACTCCTCTTGAAGCCCCGCCCCCTTCCTGCGTGGGTCTTTACCAACGTTTCAGATCTCCCAAACGGGAGTCGGATCTTCTCCCTCATGACCAACACGTCACTACCAGACATCATGTGTGAGCTGCTGAAGATGAGGATCATGTTTATCTGGTGCAGGTTAGTTCTGCAGGTCTACAACGGATCACTGAGACCATGACACCCTTGTTTCAGACCAGCAGGTCTTCAGGTCCTGAACACTCCATTCCTGCTTCAGATCTCCTTCTGCTCCTTTTCTCTCAAGGTCCCACCAGTTGATGTCTGTAGGTTCAGTACAGGTACATTAACACACCTGCTGTCTTCCCATCATTCGGTCCAGATCTGGACTGGTACCAACACTTCTGGCCTTTAGTCAGTGAAGGTTTCCCTCTGGTCACACAGCTGTCAGCTGTTAGAGCTGGAACACTTTCAGTTCATTTAGCCCTAAAAAGTCTCAGTCAACAATATAAATATCCAAAATAACAAACAAGAACAAACACTTTCCTCCACATCTGGTTGCATCTTCATGGACGTGATTAACAATGCAACCTTTGTTTTTAGTGTGTGCGTGTCATTTTACGGCGCTAAAAGAGCAGACAGTGACATTTACACAGACGGGCCTGTGGGTCTTTGGGATTTGGTGCAAAGCGTATCATGTCATCCAAATGTTTCTAAATTTGTACTAGTTTTCTGTGAATCATCTTACACAGAACAAGATGTCAGAGAATTACCACAGATTGTACAAGTCGGTGGTATCTTTGGGTCAGAACAGGCGTGTTACATGTGATGGATGTGCAGCGAACACGCAGAGATTCAGCAGGTAGAAGTCTCCGGTTAAAGGTTGAGTCTCGCTGCTGTAATAAGAACAGTTTGGTCAGTGAATATTGCCGATCACCTGATCCTCCGTCCTGCTTTGTAGAGGTTGCTAAGTAACCTGCAAGCTTATCTTTAGAAATCTGGACATCTCCGTGTGATTATATGGTTATATAACAGCATGTTATATGCAGTGGAAATCAGTACAACACCCCCATATTTCTAAACACATAGCAGAGTGGGGGGGGGGTGTCAGGCTTGATGTCTGTTCAAATCTTATCTCGTTAGTGAAAAAACAGGGAAAAAATCTTGTGATCAATTATCTTTTAGATTTCCTGACATAATGTGACTGGATTTGTTTTAATGACATGAATCCCAGATTGTTTCTGTAAAGGAAGATTCAGAATGTTTGATCTGTGCAGAAGTGATGAACAGTTAAAAATACCCCGCCATAAAAAGAAAAAATTTTCTGAGTTTTCTGTAGAATATTTTTGCTCCACAGGTTCTTGGTTTCATACGGGATGTGAAAATTACACAATAACTTCTCTTTCAGTTTTCTTCTCTTAAACGAGTCGCAGGAATCAGGTGAGTTTAAAAACCCTATCATTGTGACATCACACTGATTTTACTCATTAGCAGCTGAGACCACGCTTGCAACGTTAGCTCAGCTGTTCAGTAACAAACATGGCGGACCATCAGCGTTGTCGTGCTACGCTCCAGCTGGACTTAATTAAATTAAATTAAAGTATTTTGTCTTTATGCAGGATGTTATAGGTTACTCAGACAGTCATGGTGCTGTTGCACATGCACAGCGTGGAGGATACAGGAGGTCTTGCTCTCATTGGCTAGCTGTTAGCCAATCAGAGCCCAGTGAATTAGCATAATGAATATTAATGAGTACAGATCCGAGTCCAGGTCCATTTACAAGCAGTCAGATTACTCTGAGCTCGAAAGGATAGAAATTATTTTTTCCAGATGTTTTTAGATATAAAATATTTCAGATTACAGGTAAATACTCCAAAAATAACCACAAAGTCATGAAGTTAGTGTGACAGGGAGCCTTTAATATTTGACCTGTTGCTCTTTGAACAACTTCAGTTTAGGGAAACAGAGATTAGTTGTGGCTGGATTAACAAACTAACAGTTAATCCAGTGCTGCATTAAAGCAACTCAAGTAACAAACATTTAATCACAGTTTGAGCAAATTAAATTTTATCACCTTGTCAGTTTGAAACATTCTAATAATCCAGTGTGTGTATCTGCATTCTGAAACAACCGGCTCTGTTCAGACCAGCTTCAGTCACAACGGATTCTTATTTCTCCAAACAAAAAGCACCATGTAGATTATATTAACTTTTCCACTGAAACCTACTGAGTTATTCCTTTAGAAGGTTCTTATAAGGATTTGGTTCATGTTTTCTCTGTTTCTCGGTTCCTGGTGAAATCTGCTCCATCACAGATTAGTTTGATCCTCCTCTGACTCTAACACACTAGAACACATCAGTCTGTAGTCTGGCACCCTTTGCTGCCTCCTCCTGATGGGTCATGTAACTACCATCAGCTGTCAACATGCTGCTGTTTGTCTGAAACACAGACAGAACCTGGACGCTTCCTTTAAAAGATTCTCCCAAAAAAAGCCGAGCCGGTTATTTTTAGAGAATAAAAGAAAGAGAAACTCTTAGTGGGCTGTTCACCACATTCAGCTGTCCTCGTCTGCAGACTCGTCTCCCAGAATAAAACCTCTCAGCAGAATTTTCCTTTCTGTAGACACGGACCACACATTATCCTGGTGTCATGCTGCTCACTGCAAAAAAAAATATCCCCGTCATCTATTTAAGACTCGAGCCTCGTTGTTGCAGCCTCAGGTTCGGAGTTAACCAGGTAAAAATCAGACTGTAGAAGTAAGTGATGTGGGAAAAGAAAGCGTCTCTGTCTCAACCTGATTTTATCTCCTTTACTCAGCACACGGTGGTTTTACTGCAGAAGCCTGTTTCTTTTCTACCTTCACCTCCAATTTAATATCAGCAGTGTTTCACATTATAGAGTAAATCCTGATAAATCATCTGAAACGTTTCAAGTTAAATAAAAGTGGAAAGTGAAGAGTTTTAACATTAAACTAAGTGTTATGTTTGATCGACTTGGTCATGTGACCTGCCTGTTATCTCATTGCAAACAATAAATCTTCATGTTGCGATTTACAGACAAAGTATCTTAACTGTGTTTTAATTTCTTCAGATTCTCAGTTTGGTCTCCAACCCGTCTCTAAGTTGTCTCACACCAGATCTGACTGGGAAATCAAACGGAGAACGACTCGAGACAAGTTCTAGTTCTAGTTCTAGTTCTAGTTCTAGTTCAAGTTCTAGTTCTAGTTCTAGTTCTAGTTCTAGTTCTAGT
>SSNP01000022.1:4740029-4772806 GCA_006937955.1 Pachypanchax playfairii | reverse complement strand
CCCCCCCCCCCCCCACACACACACACACACCCACACACACCCACACACATACATACAATCTGTTCACTCCTTTACCCATTCTGTTCATTACTGGTTCATTTCTATCACAACCTGTGCACTATATATATTATTATAAGCTCCCTCGTGTGAACCTCCCATGTTCACATGCACGGTAGAGAGAAATGCAAATTGATATGACTCACACACTTTGCTGCCTTTGTAGCTGAGATTTCGTGTTTTCTGGGCCTGATTCACATATGTGTGACAAACGCTGCTCAGTTATATAACATGAGTGAGATGAGACAGAAACTCAACGCCGCCAGCTTCTCCTGATCAGTGGGGCTGATCTGTTTTTCTGCATTTGGTCATGCTGACAGAGTGAAGAGGCAGAGGAGGAAGATGAACCTGTCACAACCATCTAAAGCAGGTTTTGAAGATTTTACCTGACTGCAGCTGCAGATGGGACTGAATGAAGGTTTATGTTGATCAGATGGTCTCACCTGTGATTTCATTACCTTTTGAACACATTTCGTAAGGAAACAACCATCTCTGATCACTTCATTTGACCTGAGGAGGGTAAAATGTTCTTTTAATTGGGTCATTAAAACCAAAACAAACTGTGGAATTTGATGTTCATGGGATTTTATTTATTTGCAAATCAAGGGTGACTAATTAGATATTATAACAGGACACAAATAGGATGTGTTTGCTGTCCCCTCCATTATAAGACAGTAAAAAATATGACACAAAAATACATTTAAAAGATAATAAACTAGTAGTTACACACACATCATAATTGATACTGCACAAACAGGATTAGCAGCATTTAGCAGTGTTGCTGTTGAGGCACAGAAGCTGATCTTGAATCTGTTTGTTCTGGGTTTTATGGTTCTGTATCACAGCGTTGCTGTGAGGCTTCTGTTAGAAAGACTTTCTGAATTACACTGACATGACGATGACGCCACTCTGATGAATCACAAAGAAAATAGAACACTTCTGTCCTCTTGTGGCTAAAAGGAGATTTATACAAACCTGTCACCTGATTGGCCGACACATCTGACACTGTTTCATCCTCCTATTGTTCAATCTTCCACTGGTGGTGGGTGATGGTTTCGCTGCTGACGGCTGCATCATGAGCACTAGTGAAGTATTTACTGGATCTGCTGGCAGGAAAAGGTACAAAATCAAGATGTTTGATTCAAGTGTCACAAATAGGCTTGAAGTTGTTACTTGGCCAGAGGAAGAGTTAAAACTGCATTTCGGTAGATCTGTGGTTCTCAAACTTTATACAAGTAGTACCACTTCTGAAGATCCTCAGCTTCCCAAAATGAAAAGTAATTTCAGAACAGCCAGTGTTGGTTCTGATCCATTCTTGGTGTGTTTATCTGTGTTTTGGATCATTATTCTGTTGGACCCATGACCTGCGAATGAGAACATTTTTCTGACACTGAGCAGAATGTTTCACTCCTTTATAGTTTTCGGATTTAATTGTAACCTACAGATTCAAGACACCCTGAACCAGATGCAGCAGAATGGCTCCAGAACCAAACCGAGTCAGTCTGGTGTTCAGTTCTGTTAAGGCTTTCAGTTTTCCTTCTGCAAACACTGCAGCAAAAAGTTCCAGTTTCTCATCAGTCCAAACAAGGTTCTCCAGGAAACTTTGTATCTTTTCAATTTAACTTTTTGCAAATTTTGATCTAAATAAATTCATACAATCTGGAGACATGTTGTAGATTCTGATTCAGATCCCAAACCCATCTGAGAAAGAATCATAAAAAACAACAGCACTGTAACAAGAAGCAGAATAAGCAGTCTGCAGAATTCACATAGGTCACTGTAGACTTGCAACCTGTGACGTCTCCATCCCTTTTCTCTGAACTTTAAGTAACACTTTTAGCACATCATTTTTCGGGGAACTCATCGTGTCTATTCATAGAACCTGATTTAACTAAAAAAACAAGCCTTATGCACATGCGTCTGACATAAGTGAATACTTTGCCCCGCCTCTGTCTTCAAACCTGCTGATGAGACAGTTGCACAGAGACAGTGGAAAAGTCTGGCTGGTGGAATGTTGCCCTGCAGAGTTTGTGGTTTGTACTGACACACCTGTAACACACACACACCCACACACACAGAAATTCCTCTTTACAACAAATCATGACATGCACTTTCTTGTGTAATGAGCCTTTGTGAACAATAGAATTCCTAATGAATAAAGAATATTATCATTTATAATATGTACTGTTGTGGATTAATATAATTTATCAAAAAGTTATGTTTTACCACTGAAAGAAATTACAGGACAAAAAATAATGTTTAAAAGAGTGAAGGAAAATGTTTACTGTGAAAAGATGAAAAGTAACTTCATATTATTCGTAAAACATCTACAGTGGGAAAAGGGGTGAATTAACATGAACAAACAAGAAGAATTCAACTAAAAGATAAAAATAAACATCTAAAAATGACTTAAATAATCATAAAAATATTAAAACCCACACCAAAAGCTGTCAGGAATGCGTGCGAAGTATTGTTGTTGTTTTTTAATCTGTATTTCAGTTTTTTCAGTTAAGTTCAGCACCAGGGGGGGTTGGTGCACGTTAACGTTTCTTCTGCCCAGAGACCCGTTTGTCCATTAATTCCGTCCATGTCCGTTCCCGTGGCACGTCGGGCCTTGGTCACACCCTTCCATCCCTCCCCCCCTCCCCGCTCTACCCGCCATGTTCTGGAGGAGGAGATACGTGTAGCTCAGATTAGCATTAGCAGCACGGAGCTAGGCGGAGGCGCAACAAGCTCCTTGGACTGATTTAAGTGACTGTCGTGATTTATTACTAACTTAGACCTTCAATACGCGCTCACAGGTCGGTGTCCGTGGAAGTACCAGACGTGGGTCAGTAAGTGTGGTATGTGGCTCTGGGTTTTAATCATGTCGAATTGTTTTGTTTTTCTGTAATCAGGTTGCTTTGGTGATGTCTCCACCGAACTTAGCATGCTAACTCACAAACCCAACAGAAAAGTAGATCTTACTGTTTACTGTGAGTTTTCTGTTTTACGGTTTGGACGTTGACAGTAAATCCAGTGTGGGACAGAATTCTGTTTAATAGATTAGGATTAATCAACAGTTGTTTTCCTCTGAACTACAGGAGAAAGCGCAATTAAGCTAGCTGGTTAGCTTTATCAAACTTTTTCAAAGCCAAGTTTTGACGTTGGAAAATTAACGTGTTTCTTCCTATTTCCTTTTTGAAGCGCAAATAAAGTATCCCTGGTAAAACAGGTCGTTAGTAACCAGTGATCGATAAACCAAACTTTGAAACATCCACTTTTTGAAGTGGTTAAGACAGTTACCTCAAACCGTCCAGTTAACGTTGTGTTGGTTGGGTGAAGTGTTGCAGGTTTGCGGTTCTGGAGTTCTGGATGATTACCGGTTTATTTTAACAGATGTGAAGGTTGTAACGGAGGATGAAACTCTGTTGGTAGAAATGCTCATTCTTAGCTCTCGTTTAGCTTGCGAGCTAACTGTCAATCACGTCATTTAAAGGAGGCGCAGTGATTTTTCTACCTTTTTTTAAAAGCGGAGCTTTTTGTATTCGTCTCAGCCATCGCCTGTGGTTCTGATAATAATATTAAAGAAGAACCTGTTTGTGAGGGGGGTTAAAGTCTAAACCTGACATTGCTTCTTCTTATTTTGTGTTTGGGCGCTGCCTGTCTGTCCTTCCGCGGTAATGTTTCATCCAAGACGTTAAATAGTCTTAAGATTAAAAGTGTATTTTAGGACTAGGGCAGAGATATTGGTACTGGATTGTATTTTTACACCGTTTCCTTGAAACCATGCTAACGAGAGGGGCTGGGCTTCATCTATTGTCATGATGATCAGTCACATTCGCTGACGGAACCATCTCACCATCCCAAACTTCCGTTTTCTGGACCGACCTGGATGGACAAACGCCAATAAAAGAGCAACATACCAAGATTGCTCAATAACTAAATATTAATTGTCAGATTCACTTCTTAATTCTGCTCATCAGAGCTGAATCCATGTGTCATCAAGCAGTGGAGTAATAATAACTATCTTTCTGATTAAGGGAATGTAAATATGTGGTTAAGGAAGTGTCTGATGTCACACACTCAGCTCAGTCCTCTCTGACTATAATCAGTCACACGCACACACAGGTGCCTCCCTGGTTGTGCAAGATTTCTGCTACCAGATCAGCTTTACTCTTTCTGTGTGACAAGGTGGACCAGTTCTCTGCTTAATGCTAATTACACACACACATGCACAGACGCTAAGTTTGACTTGTTGTGTTCTTGAATCAGGCAGCTTACCTGTGTGTGGGGGGGGGGGTCCTGTCTTTTTGTCTTTGATAGTCTACTATCCTGATTGGAGTATTGGTTTGATCAGGAAGCAGCAGGTGGATTGTTCCAGACTCAACCTGCGTTTTGGAAACTCTACAGGTCACTCACACTGTGAGCTTTCAGATTTTCACAAACGTCAGAAATTTTAGTTTGCTGCCATATATATATATATATATATATATATCCAGATATATTGTAGAGCTGAAAAAAAACTGTAATTAATTTGGAGGTTGACAAATGTGGTTTTGAATTCCTCAGTGAAAGAAAAAGTTGGAACTCTGTGTGAAATATACATAAAAATAGAATGTAATAATTTGCAGTCTCATAAACCCTTGTTTTATTTCCAATAGAACATAAAATGTTTCTACATCTGTTATTTGTCATTTCATCAAAAATATCAGCTCATTCTGAATTTGATGGTAGCATCACGTCTCAAACAGAAACAACAAGAAACTTTAAAGAACCCCTTCCATTAAAAACAGTGTTTCTGAGGTTTCTGTTGAATATTTTAGCTCCACAGGTGTTCTTACCTTCATAGTGGGTGAAAACAGGTCAACAACTTCTCTTTCAGTTTTAATCTCTCAAACTACACAGGTGGTGATAAAACCCGAGTTCTAACGACCTGTATCTGTTCCATCACAACTCCTTTGTTCGTTAGTATTCATCAGCTCCTGCAGTTGAAACCACGCCTAGCATGCTGCTAGCTAAAAGCTGTTAGCATAACACCTAGCATGCTGCTGGCTAAAAACTGTTAGCATAAGACGTAACAAACAGGAAGACACGACGTCTGACGTTACCATGCGCAGCGGGGCAGGAAATAGTATACCTTGCTCTTATAGGCTAGTTTGTTAGCCAATCAGAGTCCAGCAAATTCTAATAATGAATATTAATGAGTTGCAGCCCGAAGCCTGACGAATCTTGACGCAGACAGATTGAAAGTTCTGTTAATCAGTGATTCCTGACTTTTTTTAGATATAAAATGTTTCATATTACTGGTTAATACTCAAGAAATATCCACAAAGTCCTGAAATTTGTGTGAAATGGTCTCTAAGAAGCTACATGTGAACACCATCCAGCAGTGGATCATGGGATTTGATCATTTCTTTGTTTTATTAATGATAGTAATTATACTTAGTCCCCTTGTAGAAGCAATTGGTTCATATGTGACCCAGATCTGTTTACTGCCTGGAGGGGGGTTTTTGAGTTCAGTGTCACTCCCAAGGCCAGTTGCACATGCAGCCTGCCGGGGCCTTGGATCGCAGCCTTCACCTCTCCATCAGCAACATTACTGTAACCTGGTACATGGTGTTACATAATAGGTGGTCACAGGGTTGGAATGAGTAGGTCCTGTGTCTTCAGCTCCTTCATGAAACGCATTAATCTGAGAGGAAATTTGCAACTTTTTTAGTTGGAATCATGCTGAATTGTTACTTGAGACACTTTTGCATAACTGGGGAAAAAAATAGTTATGGAGCAAAATGAATCAAGTCTAAAATATTTTGTCATTTCTCCTTTTTTTGTATTTTTTTGCAATTTGTCTCCAACAGTTGCATCAGAATATTGACTTTAAGTCCACCATTGTCTCTTTACACCACCATCAATGTTCTGTAGTTTTGAGATGTTTGGACATATTAACATGACTGATACCTGCAGCACAAGCTGTCTGCTGTCTCTTTTGGACCTGGTGTGAGCAGAGAGCACACAGAAGGACCAGAACAAAGGCGGGTTGGGGTGCCGGTGCTGGTGGGGGTTGTTCCGGGATCCAAAGGATAAGACAGACTCTCCTCTCTTCCTCCTGTCAGCCACGGGTGAATAGGTGATTATAGCAGCAGATGTGTCATTATGCAGTTGGGAGGAGGGCGATGAGGGATTTTTCTTTCTTTCTTTTTTTTGAGACAGGACATGCTTCACTGGAATCACATTTCTCTGGCGTTAAGTGAATTTATGGGAAGTGCCAAGTTGTTTTATTATCCTCCTGAGCACATACACTCCCTGTTTCCTCACTCATGTTGCCTTCAGCTGTTCAGGCCGTGGCATTGAGACAAGGTGCATGAAACAAACACTTTTTTCCTTCCCCTCTCAGAAACGGGGTAGAGCGGCTGGCCATCCAAGGGTTGCCAGTTCAATCCCAGCTTCCCCCACCAGGAATCCCTGAAAAAACATTCTTGTTAAAATAAAGGTAGAACCCGCCTTGCCTGTGGGGCATGTCAGTGCATGTTTAATCCAGAGATCAGATTACTGAATAGGAGAAATCATCACTGCTCTGCTTTAAGTGGCTAACAGAGAAACGCAGGAAACCATCTGTAGAACAGGATCAACTGAAACCAGTCCCTGGATTGCCTCACCACATGGTGCAGTTCCATCTACACAGCATATTCACAGAATCTTTTACTTTCTTTCATGTGGGGCAGTTAACTTAAACATGAAATGAAATGATAATTAGCAGTAAAGATTGTCTTTTTCTGTACAACTCAGCGGTTCTTGAAGTCACAAGTTTTCATATTGAACGTGGGGGTGTGGGGTTACACAGCTGGGAGTTTATCCTCACTCACTTTCTGTTTGTCAGGAAGTGATTACAAGACACGGATCTGTGAGAAACAAGATATCAGCAGTGACTCTCCTTATCGTCACATTGGAAATGGCTTATGTCATGTGCTTCCCAGCATGAAGTGGAAACACATTTTGAGTCTCAACACTGTTACTGAGACAGAGATGCATTATGGGCCTTAAAGAATCAGCAGAATCTGAAATGAAGCTGCATGTGGATCAGAAGAACAGGGTTAAGGTTAGCGATGGCGTCAACACATCATCAGAAATCAGACTCTTTTCATTGTGTATGAGACAAATTCTTTTCGCAGATCTTTCAAAAGTTTGGTGGAACTGCTGTGTTGTATCTATTTCTAGAAATGTTTTCATGTAGAAATAATTCAGTTGCATCTTTTCAGTAACTTGTCAGTATTCTGTGTGACTCCATCATGCTGTAGCGTCGTGCTAGCACACCTCACATCTGCAATCTGATGGGACCCGAGAGCTATTCTGAGTTATTCAGCCTCATTCTAACAGGTCACAGTGTTTCAAAGTTCCATGTGTATGTGTGTTGATATACCTGCTTAAAGTACATTAAACATTACACACTGACCTGTAATCTGTCACGGTCTCAGTTTACTGTAAACTTAAAGTGATCATTTGAAACAGACAGTTCTCAGTCATCACTATCTGAGGTAGGTAGGGGTGGAAAACACTTAGCTAAGTATGAAAGTATGAGACATGTTTGTCTGGTTTCAAAAAGGAAGGCTGTACAGCTGCTGCTATAAATACAGATCAGATGATTTTACTGTTAGGATGTAAAAATCAGCATTACAGCGGCGTTCTTTATCGAGTGTGTGACTTTAGCAGATGTTCAAGGCTTTTATTGGTCGAGGCAGAGAGAACTCCCAGGGTGCATCTGTAGCTGGTCAGAAAGTTCCTTTGTGTTCTCGACTTTTTCTGGACGTCTTTGTCCTTTTTTCCTGATGCGTTGCTTGTGTGTGTCTCAGGTGATGGCGTGGTCTTGTGTGCAGCCTGCACTGCGTGTGTGGAGATGGTTTTAACAGACGCTCTTCAGGAGGACTCAAGAACACGGCGTTGGCCTGGAGAAACCTCTTCAACAAAGAGAACGGGTTAGATCTAACTGTACACGCCTCGCTGTGAGGTAGTGACAAAGGATAAGAACTTCTGGAGATTTCTGATCCGCGGGTCCTTTGTATTGTCTTCAAACTCAACACTCTGTAAGAGAGTGCACTTTTTTTTTTTCTCGTCTGTCCCATCTTCATCAACACCTCCATCATGCCGAGCACCATCCGCCGGCAGATGAAAAATATGGTCAACAACTACTCCGACGCGGAGAAGAAGGTCAGGGAGGCCACGTCCAACGACCCCTGGGGGCCCTCGTCCTCGCTCATGTCAGAGATCGCTGATCTCACCTACAATGTGGTGGCCTTCAGCGAAATCATGAACATGATCTGGAAGCGGCTCAACGACCACGGGAAGAACTGGCGCCACGTGTACAAGGCCCTCACCCTGCTCGACTACCTGATCAAGACGGGCTCAGAGAGGGTGGCGCTGCAGTGCAAGGAGAACATCTTCGCCATCCAGACGCTGAAGGACTTCCAGTACATCGACCGGGACGGTAAAGACCAGGGCATCAATGTCAGGGAGAAGAGCAAACAGCTGGTGGTCCTGCTCAAAGACGAGGACCGGCTCAAAGGAGAGAGGTGAGACTCCTGGTGCTGATGTCAGATAAGGCAACAAATAACATAACTCTAAATGATTTCTTCTTAATCTATGCATGGATCCTTTAAGCAGGACTTGACTTTACTCTGGTTGTTCTCTCAGGTCTCAGGCTCTGAAGACTAAAGAGCGTATGGCCCAGGTGTCCACAGGGAGCAGTCAGATGGGTTTTGGCCGAGGCTCGTCTCAGCCCAACCTCTCCACGTCCTACAGCGAGGAGTACGGCAGATCAGAGGGTTCGCCTGCCTCCTACCACGGCTGTGAGTGTGTCCTTTATGATTACCTCCCGCAGTACGCTGGGCTCCCTCCATCTGTTTCAACAACAAGTGTAAAGACTCCATTATTATTCCTGTTTCCTCTCAGTTGCTGTAACTTTGGCCTACTCCCTGAACCCCCCCCCCCCCCCCCCCCCCCCCCCCGTTCTGTCTCCAGCTTGGGCTGCATTCCTGAGCTCTTTCTCTTACACAGACAAAACTGGAGAGGAAATCAAGCCCCCCCCCCACACACACACACACACACACACACACAACCACCCATCATCTTTTATCTACATGACACAGGAATCTGCTCCTCTTTCCAGTGATGCCTCGTTTCTTTTGAGTCAGCGAGAACGTAACGAGGTGATCGGACCGAAGGGTCCCACCTCGTGAATTTGATCTGTGATTTGTGTTATTTCACACATAATTTCTCATGTGATGAAATTCAAGATGAACTGAATCATAGGGGTGTGAAGGTTTTGCAACAAGCTAATTTTCCATTTGTTTGTGTTTTTGGCCTGTTTGTCCTCCGTGCAGACAATCAGTACTGATCTAAAATAAAAACACAGATTATATAAAAACATTGGGATGAAAGAGAGAAGGAATGGCCTCTTTTCCTCCCTGATCCTGAGTCCTTTAACTGTGTGCACGCGCGTGTGTATGCATGTGCACGCGCGTGTGTATGCATGTGCACGCTCTTCTGTTGCCACACGTGAGTCTATCCTGCATGAATCTTGCACAGTGCTCACTTTTTGGCCTACATTTCCTCCGTGGACTTTTATGTTTGAATGATCAGCTGGACGCTTCCAGGATCTGAGTCATTAATGAAGGAAACTGACCAATAAGAGTTAAGCAGGCGTCTGTCTCTATGCAACAGGACAGAAGATTTTTGGGATTCCAGAGTTTGAACTTTCTGTATATTCTCTTTCAGATGAGGTGGGAGTGGATGATCATGTAATTGTCACTCTAGATCCTCATCAAGTCTTCAGATGTGTCAAAACTTAAAGTTCATGTTGAGTATAAAAAATGAAAGATCTTATTGACAGTTCAGATCTTTAGAATAACTTGTTGTTGGTGGCTCTTTGAACAACCTGAGTTTGGAGAAACAGATGTTAGTTCTGACTGGATACAGCAGGTGGGATGTTACTGGTTCTCCCTTTAAAATCCAGCCTCCCTCACAGCAGCTATATTCTCCTGTAGCGACCGAGCGTCTGCAGATCTGTCAGCAGATAACGCCGTGTCATCGTTTCATCTTCATAGAGTCTACTGAAAGGAGCTCTCATACTGAGACAGCTGTGTATGAACAGAACCACCAGTGTAACCAAACATGGTTTATTCCCACAGTGGGCTAAGTGGGTAAAAGACAGACGTGTTTTATTTGGCTTTTCCACTGTGTTCCAGGTTTAAAGTTGTACCAATTTATAAAGAAAAAAACAACAAAATTCCTTTTGACAGAATCACGTGTTTTCTGCATTTCACTGACAAATATCTGCATCTATACAGGAAGTTAGAAATTTAAAAAGTTACAGCTGTGACTCCAGTTCTACCTGCTGAACAACAGGGGTCAAAGGTCAGGAACAAAGGCAGGGAGCAGACGTTCACAAGGAAACAAGGACCCAGATCTGAACCTGGGAGTGTCATTATTCAGCCATTCATCACAGAGTTTCTTCAGTTAGATCATATCAGTGGTGTTAAATGTTTGTTAGCACACTTTAAATCTGACATCAGGCTGGAAACAACTTTCTTTGACATTCTTTAAAAGGCCAGTTGTTAGAGGAAATACTCTTATTTTGAACCTTCAGCTCATCATGGAAAGATTCAGCATGACAAATGTTTATGTCGAAAATATCATGACGTGGAGCCTGAGGCGTGTAATTCATCCCGTCACATTATGAAACTGCCAGTCGTTTAGTTTTATCTCTACATGTATTCTGAACATGCCCACAGCTGATGGAACGTAACAGAGTTGTGTGTGTGTGTGTGTGTGTGTGTGTGGGTTTGTATTTCTGACCTCCTGGGGACCCGTTTCCTGACTTTTACTATCTTTCTGGGGTCCGAGGGTTCTTGTGGGGACCGAAGCCTGGTCCCCATGAGGGGGACTCCCCTTTTTAGGGTTAGGGGTTAGGTTTATAGGTATGGTGTGAATAGAGTTTTAGTTAGTCTTAGGGTTAGTTATAGATCAGTAATGGTTAAGGTTAGTAAAAGGGTTTGGGTTAGGTATAAATCTAGTTACTAAAATCAATGGAAGTCAATGGACGGTCCCCATAAGGATACCAAAACACACTTGTGTGTGTGTGTGTGTGTGTGTGTGTGTGTGTGTGGGTGTGTATTTCTGACCTCCTGAGGACC
Organism: Pachypanchax playfairii; assembly: GCA_006937955.1. NCBI lineage: Eukaryota > Metazoa > Chordata > Actinopteri > Cyprinodontiformes > Aplocheilidae > Pachypanchax > Pachypanchax playfairii. The sequence goes on along the minus strand of SSNP01000022.1, from coordinate 4,761,581 downwards.
CGTTTCCTGACTTTTACTATCTTTCTGGGGTCCGAGGGTTCTTGTGGGGACCGAAGCCTGGTCCCCATGGGGGGGACTCCCCTTTTTAGGGTTAGGGGTTAGGTTTATAGGTATGGTGTGAATAGAGTTTTAGTTAGTCTTAGGGTTAGTTATAGATCAGTAATGGTTAAGGTTAGTAAAAGGGTTTGGGTTAGGTATAAATCTAGTTACTAAAATCAATGGAAGTCAATGGACGGTCCCCATAAGGATACCAAAACACACTTGTGTGTGTGTGTGTGTGTGTGTGTGTGTGTGTGTGTTTGGAGTTCTGACCTCCTGAGGACCCGTTTCCTGACTTTTACTATCTTTCTGGGGTCCGAGGGTTCTTGTGGGGACCGAAGCCTGGTCCCCATGAGGGGGACTCCCCTTTTTAGGGTTAGGGGTTAGGTTTATAGGTATGGTGTGAATAGAGTTTTAGTTAGTCTTAGGGTTAGTTATAGATCAGTAATGGTTAAGGTTAGTAAAAGGGTTTGGGTTAGGTATAAATCTAGTTACTAAAATCAATGGAAGTCAATGGACGGTCCCCATAAGGATACCAAAACACACTCAGTGGGGCAAAAAAGTATTTAGTCAGCCACCAATTGTGTAAGTTCTCCCACTTAAAAAGATCAGAGAGGCCTGTAATTTTCATCATAGGTATACCTCAACTATGAGAGACAAAATGAGGAAAAAAAATCCAGAAAATCACATTGTCTGATTTTTAAAGAATTTATTTGCAAATTATGGTGGAAAATAAGTATTTGGTCACCTACAAACAAGTAAGATTTCTGGCTTTCACAGACCTGTAACTTCTTTAAGAGGCTCCTCGGTCCTCCACTCGTTACCTGTATTAATGGCACCTGTGTGAACTCGTTATCAGTATAAAAGACACCTGTCCACAACCTCAAACAGTCACGCTCCAAACTCCACTATGGCCAAGACCAAAGAGCTGTCAAAGGACACCAGAAACAAAATTGTAGACCTTCACCAGGCTGGGAAGACTGAATCTGCAATAGGTAAGCAGCTTGGTGTGAAGAAATCAACTGTGGGAGCAATTATTAGAAAATGGAAGACATACAAGACCACTGATAATCTCCCTCGATCTGGGGCTCCACGCAAGATCTCACCCCGTGGGGTCAAAATGATCACAAGAACGGTGAGCAAAAATCCCAGAACCACACGGAGGGACCTAGTGAATGACCTGCAGAGAGCTGGGACCAAAGTAACAAAGGCTACCATCAGTAACACACTACGCCGCCAGGGACTCAAATCCTGCAGTGCCAGACGTGTCCCCCTGCTGAAGCCAGGACACGTCCAGGTCCGTCTGCGGTTTGCTAGAGAGCATTTGGATGATCCAGAAGAGGATTGGGAGAACATCATATGGTCAGATGAAACCAAAATAGAACTTTTTGGTAGAAACTCAACTTGTCGTGTTTGGAGGGGAAAGAATGCTGAGTTGGATCCAAAGAACACCATACCTACTGTAAAGCATGGGGGTGGAAACATCATGCTTTGGGGCTGTTTTTCTGCAAGGGGACCAGGACGACTGATCCGTGTAAAGGAAAGAATGAATGGGGCCATGTATCGTACGATTTTGAGTGAAAACCTCCTTCCATCAGCAAGGGCATTGAAAATGAGACGTGGCTGGGTCTTTCAGCATGACAATGATCCCAAACACACCGCCCGGGCAACGAAGGAGTGGCTTCGTAAGAAGCATTTCAAGGTCCTGGAGTGGCCTAGCCAGTCTCCAGATCTCAACCCCATAGAAAATCTCTGGAGGGAGTTGAAAGTCCGTGTTGCCCAGCGTCAGCCCCAAAACATCACTGCTCTAGAGGAGATCTGCATGGAGGAATGGGCCAAAATACCAGCAACAGTGTGTGAAAACCTTGTGAAGACTTACAGAAAACGTTTGACCTCTGTCATTGCCAACAAAGGCTATATAACAAAGTATTGAGATTAACTTNTGATGGAACGTAACAGAGGGGTGTGTGTGTGTGTGTGTGTGTGTGTGTGGGTTTGTATTTCTGACCTCCTGAGGACCCGTTTCCTGACTTTTACTATCTTTCTGGGGTCCGAGGGTTCTTGTGGGGACCGAAGCCTGGTCCCCATGAGGGGGACTCCCCTTTTTAGGGTTAGGGGTTAGGTTTATAGGTATGGTGTGAATAGAGTTTTAGTTAGTCTTAGGGTTAGTTATAGATCAGTAATGGTTAAGGTTAGTAAAAGGGTTTGGGTTAGGTATAAATCTAGTTACTAAAATCAATGGAAGTCAATGGACGGTCCCCATAAGGATACCAAAACACACTTGTGTGTGTGTGTGTGTGTGTGTGTGTGTGTGGGTTTGTATTTCTGACCTCCTGAGGACCCGTTTCCTGACTTTTACTATCTTTCTGGGGTCCGAGGGTTCTTGTGGGGACCGAAGCCTGGTCCCCATGAGGGGGACTCCCCTTTTTAGGGTTAGGGGTTAGGTTTATAGGTATGGTGTGAATAGAGTTTTAGTTAGTCTTAGGGTTAGTTATAGATCAGTAATGGTTAAGGTTAGTAAAAGGGTTTGGGTTAGGTATAAATCTAGTTACTAAAATCAATGGAAGTCAATGGACGGTCCCCATAAGGATACCAAAACACACTTGTGTGTGTGTGTGTGTGTGTGTGTGTGTGTGTGTGTTTGGGGAAGTGTGTGTCGATTCAGCATCTCATCATAGTGAGAACAGAACGAGTTGTCAGTAGATCAACCCGACTGATTCACCTTTCTCAACATGCCTCGTGTGTTCGAGCTCAAACCTCTTCAGACATGAATCATCACCTGGAAAATAAAAAGCAGATGAAAGCAGGTCTACAACTGGAACACCTTAACACACCCACAGTGTTCACACAGAAACAGACTCAAGATTAAAACCAGTTGATGGTCGTTCCATTGGAAACAACAAACTTTGAAACTCCGCCCACAAAGTCCCAGGTTTGACTTAATGCGTGTGGTGTTCAGTCCTGCTGCTGGACGGCCTCGATCCGATGTGTATTTAGATGTTTCTCAGGATTCTGCAGGACCTGCGGTGTGTTGGATAGTGGTCCTCAAGGACCAGGACTGGACCCTCTGCCTTAATCAGTGTGTGTGCTCATGTTGTGTGTGTGTGTGTGTGTGTGTGTGTGTGCACGTGGACGTGGACGTGCCACGTTGCTGTCTGTATGTAGTTTCTTTCTGCTGCCACATGGCCTGGTTGTAATCCGATTAGCTGAATGGACCTGATCGCAGGTCTCCTTGTAGAAACAAACAGACGCAATAAAATATGATTTATTGATCCAACTGATTTAGTAATAATTCTCTCATTAGAGTTAAAATAGAGTCGTAGCATGAGTGATGCCCCCAGTGAGGGTTTGTTTTATGTGGTTTGTTTTGGTTTTATAGCCACGTCTCCTAATGCGGGTTCAGAACTGGAGCAGGCCAGACCCCAGACCAGCGGAGAGGAGGAACTCCAGCTCCAACTTGCCTTGGCCATGAGCAGAGAAGCTGCAGAGCAGGTACGCACACCATGTTCCAACATGGCGGAGTGTTGATCTCTTCATCCCATCTCACTGGACTGTTACTGTCTGAGACACGAGAGAAAATGAGTCTGGTCTCTCTTGAGGAAACCCTCTCAGATGCAGCAGTCACAGCCCAGTGAGACTCCACCCACACTCAGTGTTTATCTGAACAGCAGCAGCTCGGATTTAATCATCTTGATTTCTGCTCAAATACAAACAGCATCTCAGGCGTATGTTGGACTAGCTGTGATCCAAGCTGTGTGTGTGTTTCAGGAGGAGCGCCTACGCAGAGGGGATGACCTGAGACTACAGATGGCCTTGGAGGAGAGTAAGAAAGAGGATGCAGGATCAGTAAAACTCCCCAAGAAGAAGAAGGAGGTAAAATCAAAGCAAGACTTTCAGACTGTCCTCTGTCCTGTTTTCTTTTCTGACCTCAGCTGCAGCAGACTGTTGTTTCCTCATCCTGGCTGGACTTCAGGACACACAGAGACTCTGGTTCTGGTTCTGGTTCTGGCTCTTCTAAGGCTGTAACATCTTCTAAACACTTTTGTTTTCATTCTCCATATTTTTGTAGCCTCATTCAGCTTTGATGGATCTGATGGATGTTCCTGAGCCAAGAGCTGACCCGTGGGGTGCTGGGGGGGCTGGGGGCAGGGCCAGGGCCGGAGCAGGAACTGGATCAGGAGCCGGAGCTGCAGCTGCATCAGCTGATCCATGGCAGCCTTATGGTAAGCTCTTTTATTTTTATATATATATATATATATATATATATATACACACACACACACTTTCACTGGTAAAGGTCACGATGAATGATGTGTGTGTGTGCGCGTGCGTGTGTGTGTGCGCGTGGGGCATCTCTGCTCTCCACCTGCAGCCTGAAGGACTGTGACTCTTTGTTTAATTGGAATGCTGCTCCACTGGCTCGGCAGCGTTGCTGCTCGGGGAGCAGGGAGGGAGTTAAGAGGAAGATACCGTGAAGAAAAGGAGTGTGGCGGGTTTGTGATGCAGGAAGCGAAGCTCAAAGAGATAAAATGCGACGCCCATTTTCATACATACGTGTGGGCGGGGCGGGCGATTAACAGAAACAAACTACGTTAGCTTTGTGTTATTTTGTTGCTGCTTCAGTTCTTCTCTGGTGCTCCACAAACGACACACTCTTCAGGCTAGAATCACCATGGAAACAGGAAGTAACAGGACTACAGATTGAGATTATACATGAACCTACTAACACTGCTCATCTAACCTGGACACTCAGAGTGTAAATGATCAGATAAATCCACCTTCCATTTTAATCTGGATTAGATGAATTTAGTTTCCTCGTTCCAACAGTCTTTCCAAACAGAATCTTTTACAGGATGTAGGTGTTTATGGGCTGTAAAACACTGAGTTCCTAAACGTTTAACTCCTTTATGTCTGATAAAAGATGTAGGAACTAGTTCTAACTGGGCCCGTCTGATACAGCAGGTGGAGATGGTTTGATGTTTCATGTAGATCACCTGGAAACGATCGTGATGCACAGTCACTCACCTCTGAACCTCTCCTCAGGTTCTGCCCCGAAGCCAGCGGTACCAGCTGACCCGTGGGGCGCGCCGGGGTCCCTTCCATCCACGAAGAGCGGCGATCCGTGGGCTGGAAACTCCTCCCCTCCTGCTTCCGACCCCTGGGGTTCTGGAGCTGCCCGACCCAAGACCTCCAACACAGGTAAACACTCCTCCTTTACCTGGTTCTTTTTTCTTTCCTTTGATCCAGCTACATAAATAAACACATGACACTCATAATCTCACTGTTATCCAGTTAATCTGTCTGTGGATGAGGATTAGGATGTTGGAGAAATATGGGATGTTTGTATGTTCTCTGTAAAAATAACCTGTAATCTGCAGCAGGTAAACGCACCTGTTCTGATACACAGACAGTAACTAGAGCTGCAGGTCACAAGTTATTTATCCTGTCTGAGATAATCCCAACTCACCTGTTCTGTTAACGTCTGTTTCCATTTGTCTTCTGTGTGGTTGTGGTTTCTGTTTACCCTCTGTGTCGTGTGTGTGTGTGTTGTCTTTGTGTGTGTCGTGTGTGTGTGTGTGTCGTGTGTGTGTGTGGGTTGTCTCCTTCCAGGTAGCTTTGACCTGTTCAGTACGTCCAATGGTACGTCCAAAGAAGACTTCTCAGAGTTTGACAGCCTGCGCTCTTCCTCCTCTGTCCCCACTGGTACTCACCCTGTCTTTGTCCCTCTAATGACACAGTTTGGCTTTTGTTTGGGTTTTTTTTTCTTAGTGTTTCATAACAGAGACACACGTCTCGTCTTTGTTTCTATGTAACCAGCATTTGCTCCACTGACGTTCCTTTTTAAGCTGATTCATATTAAGATGTGATAAATTGTACGCTGTGGTGCAAATAAGCCTCCTGCTGAAATGTGTGTGGTGTTACCTGCAGCTTCTGTGTGCTCACAACACTAAATGCATCTTTACTGTCTCAGCCAATCAGCTGACAGAAGCTCCTGACTGCTGAACTTATATCAGATACTAGATCAGATTCCAGGAACCAATCAGATTGTTGGATTCAGTTACAGTTAATACTGTATTTAGATTGTCCAACAGCTGCAGGGAGCTTCTAGAGACCTGATCTGTCATGTGACTGTTTTTTAGTTTTTATTAGATAAAACTTTTATAGTTCTAATTCCTATCATTATTGGAACAGTGAGATCTGAGTGAATATATTAAACCTCCCAGTTTGAAGCTCAGACGTACGTGACGGTAGAAACATCAGAGTTTAAACCGCTCACAGAAACATGGACTTTACAGGACTCATCTGGTATCTTGATATATTTACACAATAGCAGTTTTTACTCTTACAGACTTTGTATTTGGACAGTTTATGTATCACAACGTAGATATTTTGTAACGTCTTTCACACAGTAAACACTCACAGCTGGAGTTTTTACTGTTTTATCTCAAACGTCCTCAGACTGTAGGACGTGAACGTTCGACCGCTCATCCACCTCCATCATATCTGAGTTCTTCAGGTCTGATCCACAGACCCGTCTGTCCGTTACGATTCAGGAATGTTTTCAACGAGGTTTCACACAGTGAGCGATTGTTTGTGGCATTTGGACTCTGCGTCTCTCTCTGAATAGAGTGGAGCAACACGTCTGTACACTCAGCTGCAGCTCAACGTTCACGCCTCGTATTGGAGGGAAACGTCGTCTCTGATTTGAACGGCGGTTAACAGAAACGGTTAGCCATCCGTTTAGCGGGCCTCTGACAGATTAACGAACTAACGAACATATAGATTTAACTATATGTGTATAAATAAAAATATTTAAGATGACCTTTTTATTTAATTTATAATTACACACTTTGTTTCATTTGATCGCAGGTACTTCCTTGTGTTTATTTCCCCCCAGGTGGGGGCGGGGCCAAAAGAAGGGTTGTAATGTCACTCCACTCTATTCAGTGGGGAGAGATGCACACAGGTGTGCAGTTACCATGGTGACCGCTACAAGTCACCAGCAGCAGCTTTAAGATTTGTCTTGATTTGATTTCTCTGTGTTTCTTATTGTTTTCTACATAAAAACATCAGAAACAACAGTTTGTAAAAAATGAAAATGTTTTTTTTAAGGTAGGATTGTGTGTTTGACGCTGAAGGTGTAATGAGATGGTGATTGTTTATGCTCGTTGGAGTCGTGTTGGCACATTAAGGAACGTGTCTGACTGTCCTGCAGAGCAGACAGACTCTTCAGTCCAGCAGGATTTTATGGTCAAGTTTTATAGCTTGTATAAATCCAAACTTTAAACTGCAGGATTTAACAAAGTCGTTTCTGTGTCTTGGGTTCAGATACTTGTTGGGGTTCGTAGCCTTTTGCTCACTCAAACAGGAAATCTAGCAGTCAAATACCAATTGTCCCTTCTTTTGTTCTTCCCAGCTGACGGGGGCATTGCGTCCTCCGTCCCCTCACAAGTCAGTCTTGCAAGCAGCAGCAGTTTGGACTTCTTTGACCCCCTACCCACTTCCACCACCCTAAACCCAACTAGAAAGACTCCAGAGTCCTTCCTGGGACCCAACGCCGCTCTGGTCAATCTGGACTCTCTGGTGTCCAAACCAGCTCAGCCGGCACCAGTTGTTAACCCCTTCTTGGCTTCAGCAGGTAGGAGACGACGGGATCAGGACTCTACCACACGCTGCTGTAGTTCCTTTACAGACATTTTACTGTGAAGTGAAAACAGCAGGAAGAACTTGATGTTATTATTTAACTTATTTTATTCAGCTGCTTTCTGTTTGGAGCATTTTCAACAGATTCGTTTTCACAGATCTTTTGATATAAGGACGTCACCGGATCGAATTATTGTACCAACGTGATGTTGGTTCCTATGTTTTGGATGTTTAGGGCTGTGCAATTCATCAAAATTTAGATTTTAATTTCAGGTCCAGAAATCTTGAAAATAATAAACAGTTATATGGTCACATTCCAGTCTTTAAACATGCTTTTATTTTGACATGCCTTCCAGTTGATGTGCACTTTTACCTTTTTTGTTCAGTGGCAGCATTTTAACAAATCAGAACAATAAGATGTAGGAGCGAAGGCAAAATCTATGTTACACCTTCATTATATTAATGATGACTGGTGTTCTGTGGGGGCGGAGTCTATTTACTTCATTTCCTCCCACATACACAGTAAAGTTTACTTTGAAATTATTAACGTCACATTCCAGACAGTCCAGGTGTGTTTGAGTGAATAAATGCAGCGTGTTTTCTAAACTCAGTGAATAATCATGCTTCTGATTTTCACTAATTGAGCAGCCCTAATGTGGGCGGAGCCTAACTGAAGTCTAAACTGCGTTGGGGATCTGCGTGACTCGTGACCATGAGCGTTTGTTAAATGATAAACAAACCAACCGTTTCTTACCCTGCTGGTTTTACCTGCCGTGTTTGAGCTGCTGGTGGTAAAAGCTGGACGTCACAGCGAAGTAGAGATTTAAACTAAATGTTCTTTTCTTCTTTCTGTTCTGTAGGTGTTGCTGCTCCAGCCACCCACGCCAATCCGTTCCAGGTGAGCCAGCCGGTTCCCCCCACCCTCAACCAGATGCGTGTCAGCCCGATGCCGTCTGGCTTCGGCAGCGGCGGCGCGGTGGAGCCCATGCCTCTCTCCTCCCTGCCTGCTCAGCCCATCGCCATGGTTCCTCTGGCGGGGATGGCCCCCATGGGCCATGGAGTGCAGGGAATAAGTGGTGGCGCCGTGAGCGGCACAGGGATGAGTGCAGGAATTCCCGCCACCATGTCCATGCCCCAGCCGCTGATGAGCATGCCGCCCCAGTCCGGGACTCAGCCCGCTGGAACCACCAACCCCTTCCTGTTGTAAAAGGGCGGCGTCACCATGTGGTCCTTAAGAAGCTCCGACACGAACAAGGAGATATTTAATCACATGTATCCATTTATAAGCCACTCCTAAACCAGGTGACGACGCCTGGCGTTCTACTAAAATCAGCACACTTCCTGACTCCGCCTCCTTTTCCTCCTGAGCTACATGCTGCCTAGTGTTTGGTGTTCTGGACTGATGTGAGGATTCATTGATCTGGAGACTTTTGTCTCTGGTCCCCGTCTTCCTCCCTGTCTCCCCCCTGGATCCTCCCACTTTTTACAGCAGGAGAGTCTAACTGTACTAACAGCCAGGATCTCTTAGTCCATCTAACCTTTTATAAACCCTGTCAGCTGATGCGTGTCTCTGTGTGTGTGTGTGTGTGTGTGTGTGTGTGTGTGTGTGTGAGTGAGTGCACATCTCAGTACTTTTACACTGTGTATATTCCAGTAGGTTTTCACTGACTGGAGTAAAGATGAGAGATGTGTTTATATTGTTGTCACAAAGCAGGAATTTTGCACAGTTTTTGCTTTTTGTTTAGTTTTTCTTTCTTTCTTCCTTTTGACTGTTGGACTCACCGTTACACCTTAGCTTAGCAAAAAGAAAACACCCGAGACGACACACTCACACACTGCCTCGGCTCTTGGTACTATTCTCACAGACGCTCCTAACACCCCCCCTCCAGATGAACTTTGACCTGGTGAACACACCTGGTAGGAACCGTCTCATCCCGCTCTGATTTTTAAAGTGATGAAAAGATGCTCAGAGACTTTTTCTACATTACGTTCGTGTGTGTGTGTTTACTGTCACTGCTCAGATACTAACAACATGAACTCTGTCAGTATTTTCTAAAATGAACAAATGGATGCAGCAAAGCATTGTGGGTAACTTGTATTTGTTTAAGGGTCAAAGGGATGAGCAAACGTGTGCGTGTGCACGAGACGTGCATTTAGCAGTTTTTACTTCCAATTTCCCCCCAAATTATTCTCCAAAATGCAACTCAGAACTAGCCTTAAGATGTTCAAGCAGCGTTACCGTGGAAACGAAGATGGCTTGATGTTAGCCGTTTAGCTAAAGTAATCCGGTCCCGGGTAATCTATTTACAAGAACCTTATTGAGTGCGCATACACTCAGGATCAGTGTATTCATAGCACTCGAGTCACGTCATGTAAACAAGCAGGTGTTTGTTTTGTTGCTTTTTATAGTCGGAGCTGCGCGCTAGTCTTCTTCTTCTTCAGTCTCCTAATTGTTGGGGGGGTTGTAGGTTATGTAATTCTCACAAAGCACAACTATTACCAAAGTCATAGCGACTGATTCCTGCCACATGCAGATGGTTTTTAACAGCAGGGTCCCGCCTCCCTAACACTCGTCTATAAATACCAGAGACTGTCTGAACAGTTTTTAGTCAGAACAGAGTTCATTTTTGTTAAAAAAAAAGAGTAAAAGAAAGTGTCACCGCTTGCTGAATATTAATGGGTTGTTGATGACACGAGGCTGAGGATACGCTGGGTTAAGACTTGTCCCTGGATCTGTCCTGGTGGTCTGGCACACGTCATCTTCTCTCAGGCAAAACAGAAACAGGTTTGAATTGTTAAAGACAGATTAATGCCTGAGATCTTTAATTATAAAAACATTAACTTCAATGAGCAAATATTTTGAATCTTTACTAAAAACTTTGGAGTAAGAAAGTGGAATGGAGGACGCGAGTCTTCTGACTTTCCTCTCCAGCCTTTAACTCACTGAAACCAGGTCTTAGAACTCGACTCCTGTAATTCCTTAAAAAGTAGTTCATCAGATTTAAAGGTTTAGTTTGAGTAACTCTGTGGCCTGAGTAGTGAACGCCTCTGTTACACGATGCTTTCATTGAGAGGACTAACTGATTGACTTTATGAGCTTGTTTTGGTCTTTATATGCATAAACTGACCTTTTATTGTCTCAGTGTCTAGTTACCCTCCTCAGTACTGGGAGCAGGCTGCATTTTTAAGTTTGTGCTCAACCCGTTGGCATTATAACTGTATAATATAATTTATCATTTGTACCATTGTAACATACTGTTCTTCTGTATACCTTTATTATTCTGTGTAATGGGTTTTTTTGTAGGAAAAGTCATTGTGGTATTTTAATGGCATCTAAAGTGACCGAGCGCAGCAGGTCTCAGGATGAGGACGACTGTAGCTGCAGTGGTTCAAAATAAAGACATGTTCCACTTCAGCTGCAGGTCTCGGAGGTTTGTTTGTGAAAGGGCGTGTCCACGTGACTCTTAAAACATCTTAACACCACCTTTATGTTTTCATGCAGATTTCGAAGATGACAACGTCATCGTCCTACTTCAGGACAGTGTCTCACTGCGCTGCAGCTGTAAACGGGTTCTCCGGTGCCTGACCGTTCGTTTCAACATGTTTGACTATTTTCTTGTAAATGTTTCAGACATCTGAAACCTTCTGGCTTTAGTTTGTGACTCAGGAAGTAGGAAACACATTCAGTCATGTTTAATTAAAAAAGAAAAGTGCACATTACTGTAGAAAATATTATATTCATCTGGAGCTGCTGCTTTACAGCACTTTAAACCCTGAGCAGCCAGAACATTATGACCACCAGCATGTAATATCTATCAGTGAAACCAGCCTATAGGATTGATCAGGTATTGATCACGTCCCTGATGTGGCAACGATGCTCTGCAGTCGCAGCTGCTTCCTCCAGCAGAACAGCACAGAGAACCCGATCCACAGGTGGTTGTAATGTTCTGGCTGACGGTAGATGGAAACATGCCTTGTCGGTGCTGGTTGAACCTGTGCTGATCAGTCAGGCGTGACAGATGGGACGTGTGATGGGTTTGACGGTCCCGTGTCATAGCCCATCTTCTTAACATCTTTAGTCATGATGTGGAAGGAGACGGTGACGAAGCCTTGAGAACGAACTCTTGTCACTGTAATAAAAAGAGACATACTGGATCTGAAGGAATGTGGTGTTAAAACATTCAAAGCAGGAAACTTGTTTCTACTGACCTTCTCTGCCTTCCCCCTGCGCCACGACCTTCGGGTCTGTGAACTCGGGTCGTCGTCCCAGCAACCAGCTAAACAACAAATCCAAAAGAAAAAAGGTCTTCAAACTGAAGGACTCATCATCCTCTTTATACATTTTACCAAAAAGAGCCAAAACAGTTATCACAAACTTATTTAGACTAGAAGGAGGAAATCCAGCCTGTAATCAGCTGGTCAGGAACCAGAACTCACCCTGTGAACTTCTGAAGTCTCCATGTGGGCTCAGGAACAAACATGGGGACGTTCCTCGTATGACTGAAAAGTAAAAACATTTCCTTCAGTCATGTGTTCCAAAGGTTTAAACCCTGGTCCATTCATGGGGGGGTACTTACTGTCCAGGTGTGATGGGGATGTGTGTTGCTCCGTAACCTCTGACCACATCGTTCCCGAACACATCTGGTCCGTACACGCTCAGCACCAGCTGCGGCCCTGCAGAGCGAGTCAAGCATCAACTCAGACTGTAAAGAACAGAAACTGAATTCTGATGATGAAGATGAAGCTTACAGCCATGTGGATTTGTGCTCTTGAAGGTCGTCTCCAGGGGGAAGTTCCACACCAGCTTCTGAGACTGGCTGCTTTTACAGGTGATTTGAGTAATTCCTTCTTCTAACCCCTGCAGAGGGACAGAGATTCACACCAACTCGCTCCATCACGGGGAATAAACTCTGATACTCACCGTGGTCGCAGCCCAGTCGTGGCCGTACACGTAGCAATATTTGCAGTATAAATTGTCATACTCTGGAAACTGAAGCACAAGTTAAACTTTAGCTATTTTTTAGCTAGACGTGATTCGAGTGAAACAAGTAAGAAATTATACCGAACACCGGCTAGTTGTTGCTAATGCTAGCTATTAAGCTAAAGTGTTTAAAGAAACACTCACGCGCGCTCCCTCAATCTGTCCATTCACCGTCAGAAGAAACACGGAGGGGGGGCTGCCAGACATCCTGTTTCCGGTAGGAAAACTTTTAAACTTCACGGTAAACGTTATTTGAAAATCACGCTAATCGCACATCGTTTATACGAAACTGTTGCTAAGGCAACGGTTGCTCCTCCCTACGGCTACCAGTGAGGGTCAAACGGATTATTGTGCCAAGCGTTCCTGAATCCACAAGAGGGCGACAAAAGCACGCGCAACAAACCCGAACCCGGTCCAGTTCGGTCCGGGTTCCTCAGACACACTGAGACTGATTTAATGATGGGGAATCAAGCCACTCTCCAGTAAGAAATGAAACCTGGTTTGTTCATCTTAGTTAGTCCCTATCAGTGTTTGTTTTTTGAACATTTCTTACGTAGCAGTGACGTGTGCAGCGTGAGTTTCCAGCCAATCAGGGGACTCGGATGTTCAGGCTTCACTGCTCCTCAGGTGAACTTTACAATCCTGTAATTAAACAATCACTAAAATCTGCTTCACTAATATGTAAAAAACATCGAAGGATCTTTGTTTTTATAACTTGATCCTTTTTGTCACTGTCATTTTACAGCTGACTCCCGCCACCAGCCTCCGCCTCCACCCCCCCCCCCCTTCTGTTTTGAGGGGCCCACCATGAGTTTTCAGACTCCTACCCCTCCATTAACAGCTGGAGTTTTTGCACCTGCCTCCTTCTTACTCCTGTTTTAGAAGTTCAGGAGGATTAAAACTCGTCACATTAAAACAGAAACCTAAAGGTGGCGGACGGCTGCATCTCAAAAAGCTTCAGATACATTAGAAAGAAGTCTGCTTTTCTTTTTCTAATTTTTATCTCGCTGTGTCTTATTATTCCTCATCTTGTTGTTTGATTGACGGTTGAACAATAATTATTTTTTCAGTAAATTTCTTCATATATTCCTTTTCTGCCTGATAGTTTCCTCCCAAACACTCTGTGATGCCTCTTCATTGCTTCATCTCACTACTTCAAACAAACTGGAATCTTTTTTCTTTAAATTTCATTCCCATTTCATTTTTCCTGCTGCCTGCGTCTCCGTCTCTTTTGTCCATTTGCATTTACTGTCATATCCACTCCGTCCACCACTTCCTTTATTCTCCTCAACCCGTTCATTCCTTCTCCATCTCTCTCTCTCATCCTCCAGTTTCCTGCCAAATTCCTTTTTTAGATTCATTTTTATTGGACCAATAAAGTTTTATCAGCATGTTGGTCCAGTCCAGACGGGTCACGTGGTCCCTGTGGGAACTTATTTCTCTGGACTTGTTCACTGAAGCATTTACTTTGTGCTTAAACTATGTGAATATGCAAATGGAATGTTTACATTCTGAAATCACAGCATCTTGGATTGTGAACGTGATTTTGAGTCAAATTATTTATTGTTAATTAAAACAAATTTACAAAATAAAATAGTGAGAATGACAGGAGGGAATGCAGAGCGTGAGAGGAGAATAATGATTAAAGAAGTGACTAAATGAGGAGGAGGTGCACATGGAGGAGGTGAACGAGGAGGAGGTGCACGAAGATGAGGTGCACGAGGAGGAGGTGAACGAGGAGGAGGTGCACGAGGATGAGGTGCACGTGGAGGAGGTGAACGAGGAGGAGGTGCACGAGGAGGAGGTGAACGAGGAGGAGGTGCACGAGGAGGAAGTGCACGAGGAGGAGGTGCACGAGGAGGAGGTGCACGAGGAGGAGGTGCACGAGGATGAGGTGAACGAGGATGAGGTGCACGAGGAGGAGGTGCACGAGGATGAGGTGCACGAGGATGAGGTGCACGAGGAGGAGGTGCACGAGGAGGAGGTGAACGAGGAGGAGGTGCACGAGGAGGAGGTGAACGAGGAGGAGGTGCACGAGGAGGAGGTGAACGAGGATGAGGTGAACGAGGAGGAGGTGAACGAGGATGAGGTGAACGAAGATGAGGTGAACGAGGATGAGGTGAACGAAGATGAGGTGAACGAGGATGAGGTGCACGAGGATGAGGTGCACGAGGAGGAGGTGCACGAGGAGGAGGTGCACGAAGATGAGGTGCACGAGGAGGAGGTGCACGAGGATGAGGTGAACGAGGATGAGGTGCACGAGGAGGAGGTGAACGAGGATGAGGTGAACGAAGATGAGGTGAACGAGGATGAGGTGAACAAAGATGAGGTGCACGAGGAGGAGGTGAACGAAGATGAGGTGAACGAGGATGAGGTGAACGAGGATGAGGTGCACGAGGATGAGGTGCACGAGGAGGAGGTGAACGAAGATGAGGTGAACAAGGATGAGGTGAACGAGGAGGAGGTGCACGAGGAGGAGGTGAACGAGGAGGAGGTGCACGAGGAGGAGGTGAACGAGGAGGAGGTGCACGAGGAGGAGGTGAACGAGGAGGAGGTGCACGAGGAGGAGGTGAACGAAGATGAGGTGAACGAGGAGGAGGTGAACGAGGAGGAGGTGAACGAAGATGAGGTGCACGAGGATGAGGTGAACGAGGATGAGGTGAACGAGGAGGAGGTGCACGAGGAGGAGGTGAACGAAGATGAGGTGAACGAGGAGGAGGTGCACGAAGATGAGGTGCACGAGGAGGAGGTGAACGAAGATGAGATGCACGAGGAGGAGGTGCACGAAGATGAGGTGCACGAGGAGGAGGTGAACGAGGATGAGGTGCACGAGGATGAGGTGAACGAGGATGAGGTGAACGAGGATGAGGTGCACGAGGATGAGGTGCACGTGGAGGAGGTGAACGAGGAGGAGGTGAACGAGGAGGTGGTGAACGAGGATGAGGTGCACGAGGAGGAGGTGAACGAAGATGAGGTGAACGAGGATGAGGTGCACGAGGAGGAGGTGAACGAGGAGGAGGTGCACGAGGAGGAGGTGCACGAGGAGGAGGTGAACGAGGAGGAGGTGAACGAAGATGAGGTGAACGAGGATGAGGTGAACGAGGATGAGGTGCACGAGGATGAGGTGAACGAGGATGAGGTGAACGAGGATGAGGTGAACGAGGATGAGGTGAACGAGGAGGAGGTGAACGAGGAGGAGGTGAACGAGGATGAGGTGAACGAGGATGAGGTGAACGAGGATGAGGTGAACGAGGATGAGGTGCACGAGGATGAGGTGCACGAGGATGAGGTGCACGAGGATGAGGTGCACGAGGATGAGGTGAACGAGGATGAGGTGAACGAAGATGAGGTGAACGAGGATGAGGTGAACGAAGATGAGGTGAACGAGGATGAGGTGCACGAGGATGAGGTGAACGAAGATGAGGTGAACGAGGATGAGGTGCACGAGGAGGAGGTGAACGAGGATGAGGTGAACGAGGATGAGGTGCACGAGGAGGAGGTGAACGAAGATGAGGTGCATGTGGAGGAGGTGCACGAGGAGGAGGTGAAAGAGGAGGAGGTGCATGTGGTGGAGGTGCACGAGGAGGAGGTGAAAGAGGAGGAGGTGCACGAGGAGGAGGAGAACGAGGATGAGGTGAACGAGGATGAGGTGCACGAGGATGAGGTGAACGAAGATGAGGTGAACGAGGAGGAGGTGCACGAGGATGAGGTGCACGAGGATGAGGTGAACGAGGATGAGGTGCACGAGGATGAGGTGCACATGGAGGAGGTGAACGAGGAGGTGGTGAACGAGGATGAGGTGCACGAGGATGAGGTGCACGAGGATGAGGTGAACGAGGATGAGGTGAACGAGGATGAGGTGCACGAGGAGGAGGTGAACGAGGATGAGGTGAACGAGGATGAGGTGCACGAGGATGAGGTGAACGAGGATGAGGTGAACGAAGATGAGGTGAACGAGGATGAGGTGCACGAGGATGAGGTGCACGAGGATGAGGTGAACGAGGAGGAGGTGCACGAGGAGGAGGTGCACGAGGATGAGGTGCACGAGGAGGAGGTGCACGAGGAGGAGGTGCACAAAGATGAGGTGCACGAGGAGGAGGTGCACGAGGATGAGGTGAACGAGGATGAGGTGAACGAGGAGGAGGTGCACGAGGAGGAGGTGAACGAAGATGAGGTGCACGAGGATGAGGTGCACGAGGAGGAGGTGAACGAGGATGAGGTGAACGAGGATGAGGTGAACGAAGATGAGGGGAACGAGGATGAGGTGAACGAAGAGGAGGTGAACGAGGATGAGGTGCACGAGGAGGAGGTGCACAAAGATGAGGTGCACGAGGATGAGGTGAACGAGGAGGAGGTGCACGAGGATGAGGTGAACGAGGAGGAGGTGCACAAAGATGAGGTGCACGAGGAGGAGGTGCACGAGGATGAGGTGAACGAGGAGGAGGTGAACGAGGAGGAGGTGCACGAGGAGGAGGTGCACGAGGAGGAGGTGCACGAGGAGGAGGTGCACGAGGAGGTGCACGAGGAGGAGGTGCACGAGGAGGAGGTGAACGAGGAGGAGGTGAACGAGGAGGAGGTGCACGAGGAGGAGGTGAAAGAGGAGGAGGTGCACGAGGAGGAGGTGAACGAGGAGGAGGAGCACGAGGATGAGGTGAACATGGAGGAGGTGAACGAGGAGGAGGTGCACGAGGAGGAGGTGCACGAGGAGGAGGTGAACGAAGATGAGGTGAACGAGGATGAGGTGAACGAGGAGGAGGTGCACGAGGAGGAGGTGAACGAAGATGAGGTGAACGAGGAGGAGGTGCACGAAGATGAGGTGCACGAGGATGAGGTGCACGAGGAGGAGGTGCACGAGGAGGAGGTGCACGAGGATGAGGTGCACGAGGAGGAGGTGCACGAGGATGAGGTGAACGAAGATGAGGTGAACGAGGATGAGGTGCACGAGGAGGAGGTGAACGAGGATGAGGTGCACGAGGAGGAGGTGAACGAGGATGAGGTGCACGAGGATGAGGTGAACGAGGATGAGGTGCACGAGGATGAGGTGAACGAGGATGAGGTGCACGAGGAGGAGGTGCACGAGGAGGAGGTGCACGAGGAGGAGGTGCACGAGGAGGAGGTGCACGAGGATGAGGTGAACGAGGATGAGGTGCACGAAGATGAGGTGAACGAGGATGAGGTGAACGAAGATGAGGTGAACGAGGATGAGGTGCACGAGGATGAGGTGAACGAGGATGAGGTGAACGAGGATGAGGTGCACGAGGATGAGGTGCACGAGGATGAGGTGAACGAGGAGGAGGTGAACGAGGAGGAGGTGCACGAGGAGGAGGTGAAAGAGGAGGAGGTGCACGAGGAGGAGGTGCACGAGGAGGAGGTGAAAGAGGAGGAGGTGCACAAAGATGAGGTGCACGAGGAGGAGGTGCACGAGGAGGAGGTGCACGAGGAGGAGGTGAACGAAGATGAGGTGAACGAGGATGAGGTGCACGAGGATGAGGTGAACGAGGATGAGGTGAACGAGGAGGAGGTGCACGAGGAGGAGGTGCACGAGGATGAGGTGCACGAGGAGGAGGTGCACGAAGATGAGGTGCACGAGGAGGAGGTGCACGAGGAGGAGGTGCACGAGGAGGAGGTGAACGAAGATGAGATGCACGAGGATGAGGTGCACGAGGATGAGGTGCACGAGGATGAGGTGCACATGGAGGAGGTGAACGAGGAGGTGGTGAACGAGGATGAGGTGCACGAGGAGGAGGTGAACGAGGATGAGGTGCACGAGGAGGAGGTGAACGAGGATGAGGTGAACGAGGATGAGGTGCACGAGGATGAGGTGCACGAGGAGGAGGTGCACGAGGATGAGGTGAACGAGGAGGAGGTGCACGAGGAGGAGGTGCACGAGGATGAGGTGCACGAGGAGGAGGTGCACAAAGATGAGGTGCACGAGGATGAGGTGAACGAGGAGGAGGTGCACGAGGATGAGGTGAACGAGGAGGAGGTGCACGAGGATGAGGTGAACGAGGAGGAGGTGAACGAGGATGAGGTGCACGAGGAGGAGGTGAACGAGGATGAGGTGCACGAGGATGAGGTGAACGAGGATGAGGTGCACGAGGAGGAGGTGAAAGAGGAGGAGGTGCACGAAGATGAGGTGAACGAGGATGAGGTGAACGAGGATGAGGTGAACGAGGAGGTGCACGAGGAGGAGGTGAAAGAGGAGGAGGTGCACGAAGATGAGGTGCACGAGGAGGAGGTGAATGAGGATGAGGTGAACGAGGAGGAGGTGCACGAGGAGGAGGTGCACGAGGAGGAGGTGAACGAGGAGGAGGTGAAAGAGGAGGAGGTGCACGAAGAGGAGGTGCACGAGGAGGAGGTGAACGAGGAGGAGGTGCACGAGGAGGAGGTGAACGAGGAGGAGGTGCACGAGGAGGAGGTGCACGAGGAGGAGGTGAACGAGGAGGAGGTGAAAGAGGAGGAGGTGCACGAAGATGAGGTGCACGAGGAGGAGGTGCACGAGGAGGAGGTGAACGAGGAGGAGGTGCACGAGGAGGAGGTGAACGAGGAGGAGGTGCATGTGGTGGAGGTGCACGAGGAGGAGGTGCACGAGGAGGAGGTGAACGAGGAGGAGGTGCACGTGGTGGAGGTGCACGAGGAGGAGGTGCACGAGGAGGAGGTGCATGTGGTGGAGGTGCACGAGGAGGAGGTGAAAGAGGAGGAGGTGCACAAAGATGAGGTGCACGAGGAGGAGGTGCACGAGGAGGAGGTGAACGAGGAGGAGGTGAACGAAGACGAGGTGCACGAGGAGGAGGTGAACGAAGATGAGGTGAACGAGGAGGAGGTGAACGAGGAGGAGGTGAAAGAGGAGGAGGTGCACGAGGAGGAGGTGAACGAAGATGAGGTGAACGAGGATGAGGTGCACGAGGATGAGGTGAACGAAGATGAGGTGAACGAGGATGAGGTGAACGAGGAGGAGGTGCACGAGGAGGAGGTGAAAGAGGAGGAGGTGCACGAGGAGGAGGAGAACGAGGAGGAGGTGAACGAAGAGGAGGTGAACGAGGATGAGGTGCACGAGGAGGAGGTGAACGAGGATGAGGTGAACGAAGATGAGGTGCACGAGGAGGAGGTGCACGAGGAGGAGGTGCACAAAGATGAGGTGCACGAGGAGGAGGTGCACGAGGATGAGGTGAACGAGGAGGAGGTGAACGAGGAGGAGGTGAACGAGGAGGAGGTGAACGAAGATGAGGTGCACGAGGAGGAGGTGCACGAGGATGAGGTGCACGAGGAGGAGGTGAACGAGGATGAGGTGAACGAAGATGAGGTGAACGAGGATGAGGTGAACAAAGATGAGGTGCACGAGGAGGAGGTGAACGAAGATGAGGTGAACGAGGATGAGGTGAACGAGGATGAGGTGCACGAGGATGAGGTGCACGAGGAGGAGGTGAACGAAGATGAGGTGAACGAGGATGAGGTGAAAGAAGATGAGGTGAACGAGGATGAGGTGAACGAGGATGAGGTGCACGAGGAGGAGGTGCACGAGGAGGAGGTGCACAAAGATGAGGTGCACGAGGAGGAGGTGAACGAAGATGAGGTGAACGAGGATGAGGTGCACGAGGAGGAGGTGAACGAGGATGAGGTGAACGAGGAGGAGGTGAACGAGGAGGAGGTGCACGAGGAGGAGGTGAACGAGGATGAGGTGAACGAGGATGAGGTGAACGAGGATGAGGTGAACGAAGATGAGGTGAACGAGGATGAGGTGAACGAAGATGAGGTGCACGAGGATGAGGTGCACGAGGAGGAGGTGCACGAGGAGGAGGTGCACGAGGAGGAGGTGCATGTGGTGGAGGTGCACGAGGAGGAGGTGATCTGAGAGTAAAAATGTAATTTCACATTAATGGCTGTAAAGAAACTAAATCTTTGAGTTAAAGTGAAGGAGGTGATGATGATGATGATGATGATGATGATGATGGTTAAATGGCAGGAGCACGTTGTCAGTCACGTCGGCTTCATGTTTGATTAACTTCACCTGCTCGTTAACCTGCTGTCATGAAGGTCAGGTGAGGTCATGCTCTCTGTAACGGGGGACGGTTTAAGAAGACGTCCAGAGATTTGAGCTTTTTCTTAAAAGTGAAGTTCTGTTAAAATGTCTGAATAATTAACTTCTGGGTTTGTCCTGATCAGGAGTGTTTGCCCAATATTTTAGAGTAAGTTTGTACTGATCTTGATCTCCAGTACTTGAATTATTTAGCTTTTTAGAAATAAAACAGGTCAGACTTACAAACTATACACCACAAATTCATCAAAGTTATTTAAATCAATATGTAATGATTTCTGTTGAGATCACAGAACCTGAGAAACAAACAGGCAGAAACTGGTTTTACAGTGTGCAGAGCTGCAGCTGTTGGACCACCTGTGCAGCTCCGCCTCCTCTTCAGCTGAGATGGTTTTCTTGTGTTTGAGCATGTGTCAGTGTTTGTGATATCTCGTGTGCATGGATGTGTGTGAGGTCCGGCTCTGGCCCAGTTTGAGACTTGTTTCCCTCTGGAAGAAGCACCAAAACTCCACATCTTATTTATAGCCCGTCCTCGTCGTCCCCTGCAGCCCTCACTGTCTTTGCTTCTGTCCAAATGTCTCTGGTTCAGAATCTGAGTCTCTAAAGGGTCTCGGACTGTAATCAGACCAGTCTGATGAAGCTGAAAGCATCTTTACAGATGTTGTAAAGGGTTCAGGGTCTTTCTGGGGTCTGTCTGAGGTCTGTCTAGAGTCTGTCTGAGATCTGTCTGAGGTCTATCTGGGGGTCTGACTGGGGGTCTGTCTGGGGTCTGCCTGGGGTCTATCTGGGGGTCTGTCTGGGGTCTGTCTGGGGTCTATCTGGGGGTCTGTCTGGGGGTCTGTCTGGGGTCTAT
>SSNP01000022.1:4720692-4731462 GCA_006937955.1 Pachypanchax playfairii | reverse complement strand
CGAGACGAAGACACCTTCATCTCCTCCGCTCGAGACGAACCTTCATCTCCTCCTCTCGAGACGAAGACACCTTCATCTCCTCGATTCGAGACGAAGACACCTTCATCTCCTCCGCTCGAGACGAACTTTCATCTCCTCCGCTCGAGACGAAGACACCAGAAGACACCTTCATCTCCTCCGCTCGAGACGAAGACACCTTCATCTCTCCTTGAGACGAAAACACCTTCATCTCCTCCGCTCGAGACGAAGACACCAGAAGACACCTTCATCTCCTCCGCTCGAGACGAAGACACCAGAAGACACCTTCATCTCCTCCGCTCGAGACGAAGACACCAGAAGACACCTTCATCTCCTCCGCTCGAGACGAAGACACCTTCATCTCCTCCACTGGAGACGAAGACTCCTGACCTGAAGACAAGCAGTAACTGCGTCTGCAAAGACGAGATCCTGAAGAGCCCCCCCACCCAGATGAACCTGTCCAAGAACTCTACCAACAGTATCATGGACTGAGGGGGGTAGGGGGGCGTGGCCTGTTGAAGTCCAACCCACATGAGGAAGTAGCTGGACTTGCTGCTGCTGACAAACAGCTGAGTTATAATTTATTTACTTCCATTTGAACACTTATTTTACTGAATAAAAAAAACTTTATTTCTGTCACATGACCACCGGCTCATCATCCCGCTGCCGTTTGATGTGTTTATGTTTGTTAGCTGTATCATCATAAATCCTTCAGTGTTGCAGTTTAAAGTATATTCTTGGAGAGGAAGAAGATGTCAGCTGGTGTGCATCTTAAACACTTAATGACTCCTATCTGTTACAACACCTGGCTGTTGGGGAGCACAGCTGACTCACCTGGACGAGCTGATAAGAAGCAGAAAATGAGCGTTAACTTGTTGATACTTAAGCTGCTGCCTGGAACCAGAACGTCAGGAGCATCAGCTCCATGTGCTTTCAACCTGAGAAGGTTTTCATCCAGGTATTATGTAACACCTGCAGTCCCACTGTGTGACTTTACACTCTGCTGACGGCAAGTTTCAAGTTTCAGGTTTTCAAAGCAGCTTTTTCTCTTTTTAATCCTGATCCACCACATTCAATGCAGAACGCTTTCCTGCTGCACATTCAGGTAAATGTTTCTTTTCTCAATATTAAATTGAATAATTGGTTACCATAGTGATCTCATCACAGTTTCCTGAACTCCTGATGTAGACCACACCCACTTTTCCAACTGATTTCCCTCGACAATCCATAAAGAATCCGTCATCCATCTTTGAACAACAGTTTCTAAACTTAATACCTGTGACAGGTGAAAGAATTGATCATGATTCATATGTAGCAAAGTTAGTCTTTAGTTCACGTGTGGGACAAGCGGATGGATGGACGGCATAAATCTTTTACCAAATTCTTAACTAAATTAAAATACGTGCTCAGCACTACTTGCTGATGGTCTGAGTCCATTTCTCCATCATCCATCCATCATTCTTCCATCCACCTGTCGGTGATATTTCTTCAGACTGATGTGACTGACTCAATTATTGCAGAGATCAGCAAGGCAGTCCTCTGAAAGGACTCCTACAGCAAGAAGGACACGGATGGATGAGTAAATTGGACACATTTAATGTCTCCAAACAGGCTCGTCAGTCTCTTTCCTGTCACTCGGCGGCGTGTTAGTTTGCATCTGTGCCTGACAGCAAGATCAGAGATCATGATTTGACTGACAATAATGTCTCTGCTCAGCGTACAGAGCAGCTGCCTTTGTGTCATTTCTACAATGTGAGTGTGTGCGTCTAAAGAGATTGACAACATGTCCTCCATAAAACCCTAATCAATAGGTGAAAGGACTCGGGCAGACGGGGCCCTGGAGTCTGAACGCATCAGCAAACCAGTCAAAGAAAAGGAGGACGGAGAAAGACAAGTTCTACTGAGTGTGTGTAGAGGGGTACGGGGGGGGGGGGGTCAGAGTATCATCGCTAATGTGGCTCCCTCATTAGCTTGAGTGCCTCTGCGACATCATAATGGCCGTCACCCAGACAGTGGGGGTTGTTGTTGTTAACACATGCAACAACTGCTGATGTCAGTCAGGACGGACGGACGGATTCAACACGCTCATCTGGGCCACACGGCTCTGAAGGATCCTTTTCTAACAAATCAATAAAGAACAAAGTGAGGACAGGAAATGAAAGAAGCACCAACATCTGAGTGAACACGGATATGACAGGACAGAAACGTCTTCTGGATAAAACACCAGCCGTCCCACGAGAGTCGTTTGTTTTCTCAATAATACGAGCTGTTCCCAGAATCTACGTTAGTGGGAGAGTTATCAGCACTTTAATGAGCCGATGGGCCGTAAGACTGATGGAGACGGAGACGGTTACTGTAAGTGGAATCAAATGGATTCTGGAAAAATAAACAAAGAGAAACATCCAGAACTGAATCTAAAGTCTGTTCCAATAACAAGATGTTTTAGATTGTTTGAGGTGATTCTGATTTGTTTCTAACTAAATGAGTGTAATTTGTTCTGGAATGAGACCAGCTGGAATGTCAAGTGTTAGAAACCTGTAACATCTCCAGCAGGGACGTGCCATCAGGGGAGGAAGAGGAGGCGGAGCTTCACCTGTCTTCATGGTTTGTTATGTGATTTTCATTTGAATTCGTGTATTTCCTGTTACATTAACGAGCCTGGACAGACGTTTGTCTCCAGCTGCTTCTCTGTCGTCCTCCTGTGGACACAAACCAACAACACAAACTATTTCTTTGTTTCTTTTTCATGTTTTGCCCCGAATCAATCAATCAAAATATGAAGTGATTCGTTTTAAAGGATGGGCTGAAGATAAGTGGAACCCCCCTCCTCCCCCCGAGTCCTCTAGAGCTCACACACATCAAGGTTAATGTTTTTTTAATCCATTTAGCTTGTGTAATGTTATTAGTTGGTTGACTGGTGTAAGATCCCTCCTGCTGAATTACTTTCTGTTTTTAAATGATCTAGTTCATATAAAATAATGCAGCTTTGAAATGATTCCTGTTCTCCATCTGTTGAAATTAAAACACTTTAACTTGCAGTGAAAATAAAATGTTTGACGGACGTATGCGTGTGTGTAAATCCCAGCACATCACTGACCTACACGCACTGATATGTTCAGAAGAAAAACAGATTCTAGAAGCCGTTTGGAGTCGTTTCTATTTGGTGTTATGAGTTTATTCTGGGATTTCCTTCTTCTAACACGGAAACGCTCGAGGAAGCTGGAAGCGCCGACCCCCCAGAGAGCAGAACGGATCAGCATCAGTGACAGACATGACACTGATCAGACACGGTGTTATTATAAGTAGCTTTAAGGAATGATGTGGAGGTAAGAAAAGGTTTGAAAAGTTGAATAAATGTGTGAAATTTACCACCTGGATCTGTAGAAGGTGTTACAAGCTTCAGCACCAGGTGTTGATGTTGGTCGAGTCATCGGCGTGTTTTCCTCCATTTATATGTAAATACACAGAAACCACCAAACAGCTGTTTCTCCAGTTTGTGATGGTGAAGGAGGAGCTAAGACGAGAGGCGGAGCTCTGGTCCATCACATTCCAACCCTCTCCAGAGACCGTGACATCTGAATGAATGATTCACGTTACAAGCAGAAGAATTGACCTCAGCCTTGGTAGAGATGAAGAGTCGCTGCTCCTCCTCGTCAAACGGAGTCAGCTGAGGTGGTTCAGGCATCTGAATGGGATGCAGGTTCAGAGCAGACCTGGAACCAGATCCTGGGGAGATGGTCTGGGTTTTCTTTACTTTCGCTGCTCAAATAAGAAAATGGATGTTTGGTCATGTTCACATCCGAGCAGGTGATTAAACTGACATCAGTTTGTTTTACACCTGAAACTAAAGAAGCTTCTTCCAGAACCAACGGGCCAGTCAGGCGTTTGGGTTTCAGTGTTCTTGCAACCAACAAGCAGAGTTTGCTTTTCAATCCAACACCTGCTGTTAATCTGTCCGCTATTGTCAAAACCCATGTGTGACATGGAATGGAGTCATTTCCTGAATCCTGATGGTTCAATTTAAAAAACGATTAGAACCATTTGGGGACCAATTTAAGCTGCACAAAGAGAGACTGGCCTGGTTTAAACTGGTTAACAGAAGGAACACAGTGCCGAGGTTACTCAAGGTCAGATAGATGCTGAGTCTGTTTTTCACTCATGACCTGATACCAATAAACTAAAACTCAGTAAATTAAAGCTGCATCTTTGTATGAATCATAAAGTGAGACATACAGTTGTGTGTTGATGTTTTTGTTCTTGTTGCTACAGGCAACATCCCACAGCCAATAAAACCTCAACCTCAAGAGCGTCTATAGACTTCTGTGAGGGGGAGGAGCTTCAGACCGTCTGCAGACTTCTGCGAGGGGGAGGAGCTTCAGAGCGTCTATAGACTTCTGCGAGGGGGAGGAGCTTCAGACCGTCTGCAGACTTCTGTGAGGGGGAGGAGCTTCAGAGCATCTGAACTTTATTTTGTGTTTTTTAATCAAACCAAAATGTTGGTGTAAAGGTTCTTAAAGATTCAGTGTAAAAATATGACGTCCGTGAGCTCAGGGATCTTCTTTTATGTTCTAACATTTTACCATAACATATTGGAGAACTGTTCCAGGTCCAGTCTGCGTGGAGGCAGGAGACGCAGGAGGTGAGGGTTCACTTCCTGATGGTGCATGAAGGTTGGTTGGGGTCTCCTGCAATGCTGAGACCTTCACAAGCTCAGTGAGAGTATTGTAGGTCCATCATCATCATCATCAGACCGTCTTCACTGGTACATCTTCCAAACTTTGATGTCAGAAAAAATAAACTGTTTAAATTTACTTTCACTGTTCAAAACATTATGTTTTCTTCATTAATATAGTTTTTACTGTAGTTATTAAATATCCTATATGATTGAACTCATCATTAATCTACTAACTCCCCCTGAATGCACCTGGTGCACGGAGGTGCACGTGAGTTTGATGTGGCAGGTTGTTTCTTCTGAATGTGACTGAGCAGGAAGTTGTTCCTTCTGCCTCTTTCAGTCTTTTACCTGAAATATTTACTTTATAACTTTGTATATAAACTCAAACTCATTAGATAAACTATATGACGGCAGTTTTTTCACCTAAAAAATTAACTTTGGCTGCACATAAATGGTGCATGTCCATAAAATGTGACATACATGATATGTGTGTAATAGTTTACCATCAAATAATCTGAGTTGATCTAATGAGTGACGGCCAGAAGGTGTTGCAGAGTGATTTGTTCAGTTTGTTTATAGTAATGTATTTTTCTAGTTTGCTTCTTCATGTTGATAATAAGCTTCGTGTGTGATGATAGTTAACTTAATATGATGTTCCTTTGTCTAACTTTATTACTAGATTATATGCTGGTGTTTGTCTTTGATCGTGTGTTTTGTTATCCTTATGGGGATTGACTTCCATTGATTTTAGTAACTAGATTTATACCTAACCCAAACCCTTTTACTAACCTTAACCATTACTGATCTATAACTAACCCTAAGACTAACTAAAACTCTATTCACACCATACCTATAAACCTAACCCCTAACCCTAAAAAGGGGAGTCCCCCTCATGGGGACCAGGCTTCGGTCCCCACAAGAACCCTCGGACCCCAGAAAGATAGTAAAAGTCAGGAAACTGNTTATATAGCCTTTGTTGGCAATGACAGAGGTCAAACGTTTTCTGTAAGTCTTCACAAGGTTTTCACACACTGTTGCTGGTATTTTGGCCCATTCCTCCATGCAGATCTCCTCTAGAGCAGTGATGTTTTGGGGCTGACGCTGGGCAACACGGACTTTCAACTCCCTCCAGAGATTTTCTATGGGGTTGAGATCTGGAGACTGGCTAGGCCACTCCAGGACCTTGAAATGCTTCTTACGAAGCCACTCCTTCGTTGCCCGGGCGGTGTGTTTGGGATCATTGTCATGCTGAAAGACCCAGCCACGTCTCATTTTCAATGCCCTTGCTGATGGAAGGAGGTTTTCACTCAAAATCTTACGATACATGGCCCCATTCATTCTTTCCTTTACACGGATCAGTCGTCCTGGTCCCCTTGCAGAAAAACAGCCCCAAAGCATGATGTTTCCACCCCCATGCTTTACAGTAGGTATGGTGTTCTTTGGATCCAACTCAGCATTCTTTCCCCTCCAAACACGACAAGTTGAGTTTCTACCAAAGAGTTCTATTTTGGTTTCATCTGACCATATGATGTTCTCCCAATCCTCTTCTGGATCATCCAAATGCTCTCTAGCAAACCGCAGACGGGCCTGGACGTGTCCTGGCTTCAGCAGGGGGACACGTCTGGCACTGCAGGATTTGAGTCCCTGGCGGCGTAGTGTGTTACTGATGGTAGCCTTTGTTACTTTGGTCCCAGCTCTCTGCAGGTCATTCACTAGGTCCCTCCGTGTGGTTCTGGGATTTTTGCTCACCGTTCTTGTGATCATTTTGACCCCACGGGGTGAGATCTTGCGTGGAGCCCCAGATCGAGGGAGATTATCAGTGGTCTTGTATGTCTTCCATTTTCTAATAATTGCTCCCACAGTTGATTTCTTCACACCAAGCTGCTTACCTATTGCAGATTCAGTCTTCCCAGCCTGGTGAAGGTCTACAATTTTGTTTCTGGTGTCCTTTGACAGCTCTTTGGTCTTGGCCATAGTGGAGTTTGGAGCGTGACTGTTTGAGGTTGTGGACAGGTGTCTTTTATACTGATAACGAGTTCACACAGGTGCCATTAATACAGGTAACGAGTGGAGGACCGAGGAGCCTCTTAAAGAAGTTACAGGTCTGTGAAAGCCAGAAATCTTACTTGTTTGTAGGTGACCAAATACTTATTTTCCACCATAATTTGCAAATAAATTCTTTAAAAATCAGACAATGTGATTTTCTGGATTTTTTTTCCTCATTTTGTCTCTCATAGTTGAGGTATACCTATGATGAAAATTACAGGCCTCTCTGATCTTTTTAAGTGGGAGAACTTACACAATTGGTGGCTGACTAAATACTTTTTTGCCCCACTGTAACTAATATTACAGACAGTAAATCCAACCAGCTGATCTTTAACTTCAACTCCATACTTTGTGACAATAAATCAGATAAATCCCAGAGACAGAAACTCCTGAATCAGCTGGTCAGGATTCTCCTAACAGAGACGCTGTAGATCAGGAGCTCGAGGATCTTCCTGATTGGGTGAGGATGTGTGTTCGTTGCATGTGTTTGATCTGTCCTGGTCGATCACATGAGAGCAGAATGAAACTCACTGACACCAGATTTACAATCACTCACAAAAAACGAGGGCTCGAGGATCGATCCACACTAATCAGCTGGAGCAGCGCTGAGTTTTATGTCAGTACATTACGAAGCTTTCTGCATGTGCATCATGTGTGCGCGTGCATACACATGCATCCACTCTTTCAGAGGATATGCGCTGAAACAGCACAGTCTGGTTGCATAGCAACAACCCCATCCCCTCCATCTCCTCTCCATCTTCTGAGTGCTTGAACTACAGCGTAACCCCAAAACGTCCGACTCGCCCCTGAATGTGACACCTTGCTCCAAAAATAAAGAAATAAATCCCCATGGCACGTGCGCGCGTCCGTGTCCTGTTGTGTTTGTGTGGTTCTACAAAGCTGAGCACATGAAAGAGGAAGAGTGAGGAAGACGTCCTCCTTCCAGCTCTGCAGTGTTACAGAGTTCAGCTCTGTTTTTACCTTCGGAATCAGGAGGGTTTAAAGTCTTTTCTTCTTCTTCTCTTCTTGATTCAGTCTTACACGCTGCAGCTAAAGTGGGAACTCTGTGTGTCTTGACAATCACATTACCTCCTTTAACTGCACCGCTCTCCCTCCCGTCTTCCCCTGTGGCCTAGTTAGAGAAATATGCATAACTCCTTCGTTTACCACTGCAGCTGAACCAGAGCAGCAGATACTCTGAGTTCTACTATCTACAACACCACTGATGTGCACCTGAACACCACACACACACACACACACACACACACACACACACACACACACACACACACACACACACACACACACACACACACACACACACACGTGTGTTTTGTTATCCTTATGGGGATTGACTTCCATTGATTTTAGTAACTAGATTTATACCTAACCCAAACCCTTTTACTAACCTTAACCATTACTGATCTATAACTAACCCTAAGACTAACTAAAACTCTATTCACACCATACCTATAAACCTAACCCCTAACCCTAAAAAGGGGAGTCCCCCTCATGGGGACCAGGCTTCGGTCCCCACAAGAACCCTCGGACCCCAGAAAGATAGTAAAAGTCAGGAAACTGGTCTTCAGTAACAAGAACACACAGAGGCATCATCTCCACACTAAACCGTAATCAAAAGTCTTAACTCCTCCCTCTCTCAATACCCAACTCCAGGTCCAGGTCCAGGTCTATGTCCAGGTCTACGTCCAGGTCCAGCCTCAGGTCTACCTCCAGATATATGTCCAGGTCTATGTCCAGGTCTATGTCCAGGTCTACGTCCAGGTCCAGCCTCAGGTCTACCTCCAGGTCTATGTCCAGGTCTACGTCCAGGTCCAGCCTCAGGTCTACCTCCAGATCTATGTCCAGGTCTATGTCCAGGTCTATGTCCAGGTCCAGCCTCAGGTCTACCTCCAGATCTATGTCCAGGTCTAGGTCCAGCCTCAGGTCTACCTCCAGATCTATGTCCAGGTCTACGTCCAGGTCTATGTCCAGGTCCAGCCTCAGGTCTACCTCCAGATCTATGTCCAGGTCTACGTCCAGGTCCAGCCTCAGGTCTATGTCCAGGTCTATGTCCAGGTCTATGTCCAGGTCCAGCCTCAGGTCTATGTCCAGGTCTACGTCCAGGTCCAGCCTCAGGTCTATGTCCAGGTCTATGTCCAGGTCTATGTCCAGGTCTATGTCCAGGTCTATGTCCAGGTCCAGGTCTATGTCCAGGTCTACGTCCAGGTCCAGGTCTACGTCCAGGTCCAGGTCCAGGTCCAGGTCCAGGTCCTGCGTGTGCTTGTTTCGGCGTGTACAGTGAGTGAGTCAGAGCTCCGTGCTGACTCCCGCCGTGTGTGCAGTGTTTTCTGTTCCACCATCAGATGACTAGATCTAGATAAACATGACTCGGGTGTAGTGACTCGCTGCTCCATTAGCAGAGAAGTTATTCTGACCCAGTCATCCAAACATTAATAGGAAAAACTTCAGTCTTGTCACAGAAAGACAAAACAAAGCATCAGCTCCTGTTTCCCAGGTGGTGACGAGCAGCAGGTAACAGCTGTAATTTACTACTAAACAGGAGGAAGATGAGCTGGTTATTACTCGTGTCACGTTTTTACTCCATGTCTTGTTTATCACTGTAATCCATCGATTACATCCATCCACATCACGGTACCAGTGATGAACCCTCAGTTCAGTGAATTGAAAACAGACTTATTTGGGTTTCTGACACCTGAAGTGACTAATGTTTGGAGAGTTTTTCTCCTGCAGGTACC
Organism: Pachypanchax playfairii; assembly: GCA_006937955.1. NCBI lineage: Eukaryota > Metazoa > Chordata > Actinopteri > Cyprinodontiformes > Aplocheilidae > Pachypanchax > Pachypanchax playfairii. The sequence goes on along the minus strand of SSNP01000022.1, from coordinate 4,721,967 downwards.
AGAGATCATTTAGGAAGAACCATTTCAGATCTTTTAAAGTCAAACACACGGCCGCGATCGAACCACGTTCTGTCACGACTCTCAGACTGATGGAACCATGTTCCCCAAACCATCTACATAAATACAAATAGAATGATACAAACCTAAAGCTCCAGAGTTAACTGGTCTGAACACATCAGTGTCAATGTGCTGCAGACTGAGCAGGTCAACATCAATCTGAAGGACAAGGTGCTGCAGAACCTTCCAGGGACTTATTTTCTAAGTGTGAGAGAAATATTGGGGCATGAGACGGATTTCCAGGATGCAAGAGCGATCTGATCTCTTGTTGAAGGGATTTCCATCTGAGAACTCAAACCTGAAGAAAATAAATGCAGTAAGAAGATTATTGGGACCACAGATGCTTTTTGGTTTCCTTGGAATGAAAAATTAAACCTTCTCTTACAACTTAAGACTGAGGAACTTTACCGTGATGCCAAAAGGGTTTGAAGTTTATTTTTATTTAATTCTTCACCATGTACATTATCCTTCTTTATCCTGAAGCCCTGCCAGGTGAGCAGCGGCGTGTCTGTCCGTTTGTAACTGGCTGACTGACATGTTTGGGAGCAGAATTTAATAAATTGACACGCAAAAGGACTTGGCAACACGTTTTTTTGGATATAATGTTCTGTACACCAGCTGGTGGTTTCTGAGCCTTGGCATGATTGCAAAGTAGCATCTGACTCGCAGTGACACGGTGTGAAGCTGCACATTTTGATTTAGTCTGTCAGCTACGTAGTCAGTGCTGTGTGAGGACGAATAAAGGTATTTATGTTGATGAAAAGTCTGGTTCAAGCAAATGTTTCTCTAATGCATTTTAGCAGTTTGAAATTTACTGCTGACTAATGACACTTACGTAAGGAAGGGCAGGCTTATGTAATCCCTGTCACTGAGAGCAGGAAGAACAAAAAGCAGATTTCCTGGCCTCCTTTTGTTTGAGATCCTAATCTGGCTCCTGACCATTAAATATAAAAGATTAATGTCATAATGATGGACCAGCTGCTTAAATACACTGTTATCCTCTAAAGCATTTAAAACCAAACAGAATTATTTTACTCTTTTTACCACCAACAACACTGATTGGATTCTGGCTCTGCAGCTTGACGCATCAAACAGCAGAAAGTTTCAGTCCTGAACAGAGAACCATTTCCATCCCGAGACCTGCTGCTGGTCAGAATCATGATGTTATACTGGTCTTTCAGGAGGGCAGCTGGCTGTGTCAGTGCCTGATCAAAAACA
>SSNP01000022.1:4652431-4707211 GCA_006937955.1 Pachypanchax playfairii | reverse complement strand
GTGGACAGGTAACTGTAACCTCGATAAAGTGGACAGGTAACTGTAACCTCGATAAAGTGGGAAGGTAACTGTAACCTCGATAAAGTGGGCAGGTAACTGTAACCTCGATAAAGTGGACAGGTAACTGTAACCTCGATAAAGTGGACAGGTAACTGTAACCTCGACAAAGTGGACAGGTAACTGTAACCTCGATAAAGTGGACAGGTAAGTGTAACCTCGATAAAGTGGACAGGTAACTGTAACCTCGACAAAGTGGACAGGTAACTGTAACCTCGATAAAGTGGACAGGTAACTGTAACCTCGACAAAGTGGACAGGTAACTGTAACCTCGACAAAGTGGAGAGGTAACTGTAACCTCGATAAAGTGGGAAGGTAACTGAACCTCGATAAAGTGGGAGGGTAACTGAACCTCGATAAAGTGGGCAGGTAACTGTAACCTCGATAAAGTGGGAAGGTAACTGAACCTCGATAAAGTGGGAAGGTAACTGAACCTCGATAAAGTGGACAGGTAACTGTAACCTCGATAAAGTGGGCAGTTAACTGTAACCTCGATAAAGTGGACAGGTAACTGTAACCTCGATAAAGTGGACAGGTAACTGTAACCTCGATAAAGTGGGCAGGTAACTGAACCTCGATAAAGTGGGCAGGTAACTGAACCTCGATAAAGTGGGCAGGTAACTGAACCTCGATAAACTGGACATGTAACTGTAACCTCGACAAAGTGGACAGGTAACTGTAACCTCGACAAAGTGGACAGGTAACTGTAACCTCGATAAAGTGGACAGGTAACTGTAACCTCGACAAAGTGGACAGGTAACTGTAACCTCGATAAAGTGGACAGGTAACTGTAACCTCGATAAAGTGGACAGGTAACTGAACCTCGATAAAGTGGACAGGTAAGTCTAACCTCGATAAAGTAGACAGGTAACTGAAACCTCGACAAAGTGGGCAGGTAACTGAACCTCGATAAAGTGGACAGGTAAGTCTAACCTCGATAAAGTAGACAGGTAACTGAAACCTCGACAAAGTGGACAGGTAACTATAATTATCAGCAAATATTTCAACATTTCCAGTCAACAGGTTTGACCGCAGGCTCTTTGCTCAGGATGTCCATGTGGACAGAGTTTTTGAATATCTTTAAATTTAACTAAAGCAGTTTTTTCTTGCGGATGTTGGACTGAAACAGTAAAATCTGTTTTATGAAGGGAGACGTTTCCTTCCATCCGTCTCCACCTTCCTGTGGCGGATCACGAGGCTCCTCCTCCATGGAGCTCCACCTTCTACACACACCTGCATCTTGTTGTTCTTCGTTAAGTGTCATCAAGCACAGCTGATGGTGATTATTGAGTCTACAACATACCTGAGAAAACTGGCTGGAACCAGCTGTTTGAGCCTCCCTCACCAGAGGAACCTGACATCTTGTTCACCTGTAAAAACTTACCTGTTCACTCTCTACCTTCCTTGAGTCTTTTGAGAAATCGGAGATCGGTAAGAAAAACATAGTTGAGTAAAGAATTTTAAAAAGTTTGATAAACTTGGTTTGACATTTGGGTGAAAGTTTTTGATCAAAATAGTTAAACAATTTTTTGTTAAAAGAAGTTTATCTTGTAAGAACAGAAATAATAACTGAAGGACAATTTTAAATAATAAAAGATAAAAGTTCTTTCTGATTGAATGGGATTATCTGCTTCATTAGTTTTAAACATCACAGGATCAAAACGGTCTTATTACATAAAGATCGTTGACAGTGTCTTCAGCGGGGTGGAGAGTAGATGAGAGGATCATCACACCTGCTACATGTGAGTCTGATAGTTTCTGAGTCTACATGAAGCGTCCATGGCGAGATCTCGATGGTTTATGACGATGATGATAGTATACTGGGTCCTTGGTGGAGCACAGAGTCTAAACACACCAGCATGTCCTGGTTTCCAAGACCATAACCCCATCATGTGTCCTGTTTTCCTGTCTTGATCTAGAGAACTGGATCAGAGAACAGTGGGACCTGGTCAGCAGTTGATCCTCATGTGATTCCTTGTTCTTATAAAAACAAACACAACTGGATAATATGAGACAGCCTTTAATGGACTGATGGTATAAATCTAATCCACGTCTGATTCATGCTCTCCCAGTAGAACATGACATCTTACAACTTGTTACTGGTTTTGATTTGATGGTTTTGAAGTGTTGATTCTGAAAAACTTTTAACATGCTGCTTTGTTACATAACAAGGTGGTTAATGAGATAAAATATAAATTCTATTTATATTATAGAAGATCATTTTAGAAGTTATGCTGCTGTGTTCCTGCTGCACTGTGAGATCACGCTAGTTATATTTACAGATTTAAACTTACATACATGTTACATCAGTGTTGTCATGAAAACGAAACATTCAGGATTAAATCACGTATCAGGAGTTAAAACAAGTAATTCAATGCTGCTTCTTTTGGATCTGAGACTAAATACTATAGACGGACACCTTCGTCCTCTGAATGGCGTCTTGGACTCGTCCAGATGGTTGGAAACATGCTGGACATCAACAAAGAAAGACGGGGGAGGAGGGTGGAGGCTCTTGAGGAGGCAGAAGGGTTAAATCTCTCTGATTGGAATGCACAGCTGCACAAGGACACACACACAGAAATGCACGTGCATATTGTTGCACAGCTGAGAATGCATGGATTGTGCAGAAGCTTCTAGAAGTGAGACTTATGAGAGCTTTATGAGTCAGCAGTGGAGGTCTGTGTCGTCCTGGCTGTCAGCTCATCTTTTTGTTTATCTGTGTGTCATCTCCATCTCACTCACTCTTTCACATTTCAGATTTTATTACTGTGTCTTGCACTCTGTTTCAACACTGTCTTTGTCTTACTTTATGTCTAAATGTCATAATGTGACTGTCAGCACACACTCAGCTGTCTGAGTCTACAGACTGGAAACAAGCAAAAACTGATATAAAGTGGTCCAAAGAGAAACTGTAGAGTTCTTTAGTTTAAATCGTGTATAAAACAGGTTAATGTAAACACTCACCTGTTGGAGGTACGCAGCAGTTTGAACAGGATTGTTACTGATAAACAGTGAAGCCAGAAAGTTAAACAAAATGTAGTTTAAGATTTATTTAGTTTGTTACTTTTAACTTAAAAAAAAAATAAGTGCAAAGGTCTCGACAACTTGAGCACATAATGAATGTTTGGTCATCTGTTCTAATCTGTACTGCAGGAAGTACAAGTGCTCTGAGTATAGTATAATAGTATAGTATAATAATGTAGCACGATGTATCGGTACAACTACAACTATTTTTAGTCCAAAGACCTGCAGGTTGCAGCCCACGTGCACCCTGCCGATAGACTTCAGAGGAACAGAGATGCTGAGACCAACACGGGTGAAGCATGAACACAAAGGTGTCTCTGAAAAATGGTGATAAAGTAGGATACAGGATACAGAGACTGGTATGCAAAACAACAACAGAGGATTGCAGGGTGGTTTTGTTTACGGGTGCATTGAAGTCGACTTGGCATGTGAGACTTGGCTGCCGAGTGTCCGAGCTGAATGTATCATGATGGATTTCCTTCTGAAGCTGTGCTCCTGCTCACTGTGTGTGTGCTGGTGTTTGTGCAAGATTATGTAACTGTTTCCTCTTTTCTTGAAGTGTTTATGAAAGCACCAGTATTTTTTCTCCTTCCACCCCCTAATTACAATGATTACTTTGGCATGCAGCTTGGCAGGGAGATGAGAATTACCAGAAAAGTCTCAGTTTACGTCGTTATTCTTTCACTTCTGAATGTACCGCTGCTTTTTCATCAAACATCAAAGATGTGCATATTTCAGGAGCTTCGTGCAAAACGCTGGTGGCATGTTCTCATGTATGAGGGTCTCCCCCTCCTCATGGACGTCAGCAGATCAAGTCAGAAGACTTCAGGAGGGGGAGGGGGAATTAGGAAAGGAGACAGATTAGAAACAAACCCAGGAAATTGATGAAATCGTATTTGTCTGGTATTTTCTGCTCTTTTAGGCATCCTCCAGATTTAAAGCACAAGCTTCCAGCGCGTGCAACTGATTAGATATCAGACATTTTCATAGTTGTGTCTGAAATGAAAAGCCATCACTCTGCTTGGAATGGCCTCCATTCTGTCTCCAACATCCTCTGAGTGGGATCGAAGGACGAGAGATGAGGAAAAGGCAATAAGCACAGGCTGGATGATGAAAGAGTGGGAGTCAGCGGTGGAGTCGAGGATGGGGCATGATAGTAGTGGGGGGGTGGGGGGTGATTTCAAGCTGAGGGAGGAGTATTGATCTTGTGTGAGAAATGATCAGACTGATTTAGACTGCTGGCATTGTGTGTCGTCCAAACACAGAAAAACATATCAGACTGTCATTTTTCTGCTAATGAAATTTGGACCTGGTGTATTGTTACGAGCTCCAGGGACGTTTCTTCTCTCTGTGAAACGTGATAAAATACCTTAAAGGTAAAACAACCATCATGGCTGCATCAGGCTGGTGTTTGGCCCCGTCCCACCTAAAGCAAGTCAATAAGCAGAGCAGAAGGATGCAGCTGAGCAGCGCCTGGCGGTGAAGCCAACATTCACTAAAACCTCCTGGGAGACATTTTGGGGCCAAGACTTCAGCTCCAACTGTGTCTGAACGAGACGCAGGAACAGAAGAGACCCAGTGGGGGGGGGGGCAGGTGTCAGGAGGCTGGGAGGTGCAGAGCTCGATCTGTCAGCACTTTCTTGGATTGTGTTCACAGCTGAAAATAAATGGCAACGCACACGAGACGTCAAACTTCTGGAAGTTCCAGAAAATGCTGAATTTTACTCTAAAGGGAAAAAAAAGTTTGAGTCAGTTTGAGCTTGTTGGAAATGATTTAAATACTTTTTACTATTTAGTAAAGTTGATGTTATCTTACTGGAATGTTGAAAGAAACTTAACAAGACAAAAACAAAACCCTGTTCAGCGGTTGAGGTCCATCGTTCTGCTTGTTGAAGGCGTGTCTGGTCTAAATGACTCAGTAACTCGCTTGTGATGTTGATGGATGTAGTTCAGACGTTTGATCCCGGTCTGCTGGAGCAGTGATACAGATAAAATTAAACCGCTTTACACGTGTTTCCAGAACATCAACAGCTCTGTCATTCTCATTAAGACAATCTAGAACCTTCCGTAGTTTCCTCCATATGAAACACTGTCATTCAGCAACAGTTGGTTGTTGGTGAATGTTTCAGTTTTCTGTTCATGCAGAACGATCCCTGCAACAGTTTTACAACAACAAATTCAAGAGTGGAAAAAGTCCCAAAATGCCACCTTTATGCAACATTTAGAAAATGATAATGTCTTGTAACCTATTGGAAACCCGTCTTCCTCCTCTTCTTCCTCTTGGGCCTTCAGTCCATCTGGGTGAGAGAGCTTAATGTGCACACTCCTCATTTCCTGGTTTGTCTTGTAGCAGCATCACTTACAGGCCTGGCAGAGTCGCTGCAGATTCTTGGCTCCGTTTTTGTGGGTTTTACTGTGGATGAAACATTTCCAGCAGCATTTTCACACTATCATGATTTTTTTAAATAAAAGTATAAAAGATTGTTTAAAAGACTGTTCCTGCGAGGACAAGGTGAGCCCCCCCCCAACCTGGTTAATGGAAGTTCTCTTCTGTTTCAGATTCGTGTTCCACTTTGAATATAAATCTGTGACAAATTGTATAAACCGCCAATAAATCAGCAGATGATTCATTAAAATCTGAAATATTCTGGGAATAAAAGGATTTTTATTGTAACTCAGTTCATCCAAAAATCCACTGAAACACTTTATTAATGTTAAAGTAATAATATTACTATCTGCATCTACTATACATCTATAATACACCGCGGTGCGCGCGCGCACAGGTTGGCTTCTCAGCGTTTTTTTTCTTTTCTTTTATTGTTCGCACGCGCGCGCTTGTCCGTGTGTCTCTCGTGAGAGTCGCTCCTCATGACCGGACACCTGGTCACGTGAGCGGGCTCTCAGGTCCTGGCCAAGTATCTGGTGGTGTCAGTGCGTCCACTTCGCTTAACTCCGGCACAGCAACCCACACGCGCCCGACCCACCCGCGCGCGCGTTCCGCTCCACGCTGCGTAACCAACTCCTCAGTGAGAATGGACTGGCAGATGGATGCGTGGAGAGACCGTCCCCGTCTTTAACCGAAGGCGCAGAGCAGGAGCGCTTCAAGTGACTTCTGACTTCTTCTAGTGATTCAAAAGGAACGTCCGGATTGTTTTTGATCATCAAGAGAGAACAAAAAAAATCTAATCTTAGGAAAGGAAGGAAGGAAGGAAGGAAAGGAAGGAAGGAAGAGACGGTCCGCGCTGCTGAGAACGGCTGGGTGCGCTTGAACGACGGAAAGTCACGGATCATGTGTATGGAAACTCCCGATTCCGTCTCAATAAGGTATTTGAAAACAAGTTGATTTCTGTTTGCACGTTTTTTTGGAACAAGAACCGAATCCAGAACTGAGTAGACTTTTAAAAATGTGAAATAAAACCACAAAGAAAGAAGCGCTCCATTCATTCCTGCGCTTTCTGTCTCCTCTGGCACCATTTTCTACATGCGCACATACTTTACAGCAAATAGTTTAATCAAAAGATGTTTCAGATTTTCTCTGCAACATTAAAACAATAAAATGATAAAAGACTGGAACATCAGATGCGCTCTACACATACAGCCCATTAAATAATAATAAAATAACATAAAGAAGTCTGATTTAATGGATTATCATGGCTAATGTCTTTTTCCTTTTCAATGTTATTCCATTTATTATAACAATCTGGATTATTGTGGAGTAAATCGCTTTATTCCCCTCTTCTTTTTGGCGCACACACCCTGCGTGCCCACCGTAGAATGGTGTGGGCTAAAAACCTTCAGTAGACCAGAGACAGAGTGGTCCATCTGTTCAATTACATAGCAACAGGAAGCGATGAAGGAAAAGCAGGATGACATGATAAATCTGTAGAATGCAGAGAAACTGTGTCTGAAACCACATGCTGTTTCTAAAGTAACATTTGCGCATCAGTTATGTCACAATAAACTGAGATTTGATTTAATTCTGACTGATCTCAGTTCAGTGACGTCCTTATTTATCAAACTGAAGTTATTTGAGCTTCTAAACAGCATTTAAAACAAAATGTTTGGATTCTACAGGGAATGGATTTGTTCATTGTTCTTTGCTGATCTGTCTTTCACACTGTTCACTGCACATGATTCCTCCCCACCTGCACGTCTGCCGTCCTTCACTCCACTCCACACCGCCGCCCACTTCCCACCTCACTCCAACCTCCCCCCTCTGACCCCCTCAGAGTGGCTCTGCCTGACGCTCTATCATGACTGATGGCGAGGGGAGAGCGCACTTTCAGTATGAGGAGTGCCAGGAGGAGGGGGAGGTGCAGGACGACGTGAGGCTTCCCATACCGACGGCCCGCAGGAGCCAGGGGCCCCCAGGTCCTGATGTCGAACCAGGAGGAGGTCCGGGTGAGAAGAAGGGGGAGGAAGAGGTGGAGGAGAAGCAGGGAAGCAGAAACAGGCGAGGAGATGGAGATGAATGGCGTGCTGAAGTTCTGGAAGGTGGGGAGCAGGAACCAGAACTGGAAGTGGAAGTTGGGCCGACGCTGGGAGTTCGGATCACAGCTCCTATTCGTGACCCAGACAGCGTCTCTGAGGAGGAGGAGCAGCAGCCGTACCCGGCCCTCGCTCCCATGGCCTTCTTCTGCTTAAAGCAAACGACCAGGCCGCGCAACTGGTGTCTGCGCATGGTGTGTAATCCATATCCTTTCATACGGTCTGACAACTGGTGAGACTAAATCTGTCCTGTGTGTGAAGGTGTCTCTGGTGTGTGTGTGTGTGTGTGTGGGGGGGGGGTTGCTTCAGGTTGGTTTCTCTGAGCTTCTGCTGCTAGTTGATGTGGTTTCTGGTTTGGTTGCTCAGGTGTTTTTGTAGAGATTAGACAGGTGAGATCTTGTCAGGTGATCGTTCAGGTCAACTCGTGTTTGTACCGGTTGGTTTCATGAGACTTGGCAGGAAGATACACGGTCCTCTAAGGATATGTTTAGATTGTGCGAGCTTATTAAAATGTTTATTGTTGAGCATTAATAAACCGAACATCGTGCATGTGGAGTATAAATCAGCATTGATCCGGGGGGAGATTCAGTTTGTAATCTGCCATGTTCACCTTAAGCAGCACACCAACAAACAGCTTTCAGTTTATTTACATTCACTGTCTTTGATTCACTTCCTGTAGAAGGTTGTTCACATGTTTGAGGGGCTTCACATTGAGAAAGTACATCAAACAAACAGACACTATTAGTGGGAAATCTTTAATCAAGTCTGTCAGTAACTTTTGAACTAATCCAAAGACAAATGGACAAACTCTTCCAGTCATGTACGAGTCTTTGTTTGCAGGTATAGAAGTACCTGGATGTCATTAAAACCAGTAAAGACTTGTCTCATGCTGACAGTGGTGAGAATGCTGGATGCTCATCTGGTGACCCGTGACTTGTTCCCCAGGTTTGATTTGTAGAAACATGGAGAGAAGAAAAACAATGTGTTTGGTTGTTTCTTCACTCTAAGATGTTCCAGTAGATAAAGAACAAACATCTTGATAACCTGGAGGTGAATATTCTGCCTATTTAATGTTTATTAAATATGGAAAGGAACAAAAGGTTAATAAAATCAACACCATCCAGCAGCTCATTGAAGAATCAAGATGAAGGTAAAAGCAGTTCAGTACTAACAAGCTGACGGGTGAGAGTGGTTCCTGACAGCCGGCGGTTCTGTTGCATCTGTGGTTCTGCACGTGTTTAAAGTTTTATGGCAGTGATATGCTGGAGGTTTAGGAAGTGTTTCCCTTTGGAGGTAAACTGTCAAGACTTTTCAACTTTCAACACAATGTACTACAGAATGAAACAAGCCAAGAAGATCATTCATAGCTTTTATCTTCACCAGCTATGAGACGGTGTCATAAATAAACCCTAAATGCCAAAGAATAATCCAACAGAAAGCGCTTCAAACAGCCTGATGTTGCAGCAATTTAATTAGCATAAAGCTGCGTGCTAAGATTTTATTACTTTGCATTCATCATAAAAGATAATCAGCTCTAGAAAGGAAGTTGATGAGTCACAGTGTTTTCAGCTGTGATGAAGGTAACTGATGTCTGTAGGTCAGACCGGGACCCTCATCCTGAGAGGAGCTCAGTGTGGGTCTGATGGTACCTGGACGTCTGTGAGTCACGTTCCATCATGAAACATGAGAAGATGATTTACATCATATTTCTGTTTCTGGTTTTAATACTAACCTTATGAAGCATCCGTAAGTTCAACAGAAAGTTGTTCTGAATGTCGATACTGAGATGGAACATATCTGATGCACATGGTGACATGTTAGGGAATGTTTAGCTTGTACTGCAACCCGCTGCGACCCAACAAACCAGCAGAGAGAAAAGAGTCTGACTTGCATTAATTTTGGTGATTTTCAGACTTTAGTTCCTGGTGGAATTCAGTTCTGTTTCGTACTGCAGCAGGATAAAAGTGCAGAGAAGAAAATGCTCACGTGATTATTTGTGCTGAAACAGTGGACTGTTTTAATGAGATATTGTAGCTATTGTTTAAAAGTGCAGCAGGTTATGATCTGACAGGATACTGTGTGTGTTTAATCCCTCAGTGTCTGTATGTGTGGGGGTGTGGATGACCCGCTGTAAGCAGTGCAGACCAGGTGGTCCCTCGTGTAAATATTACTAAAAGCATCAATGTTGTGTCACTTTGACTCATGAAGGAATGAACAGAAACAGAAACAACCTTTTTATCAGTGTTTATTCAACAATATTCTGGAACGACGAAAGTGTGTTGAATAAAACAAATGTAATGAATCGCATGCAGACGACACGGTGCTGAAACAACAAGTCATTAATCACCTGAGACAATTCAAACAGGTCAGCATTCATTATTTTTATTCTGCTCATCATCAATAATCAGTTGTTATTGTTTGGATTATCAGCTGATCACGTGTGACACTGTTCAAGCTGCAGTTAGCAGAAGAAAGTCTGTTAATTTACAGAGTTTAAAGGTTTAAAAAATAGAATTAATCCTTATTCTGCATAAAAATCCATTCGAACGTGGTGATTTTAACACGTCCAAAAAGTGTAAAAAAAACATAAAAAAGCTTTTGACAGAAACTTGAGAGAAATTACAATTTTTTACGTGCATGTTGATACTGAGACCTTCATGCTGTGAAGCAACACTGTTATATGTGATTATTATAATAATATTTTCCTTAAAGAACAAACTATAAAATTCTGTTTGACCTCTAATACTGTATTATTAATCATGTAAATGTTATAAAATATATATGATTAAAATATTCAAAATAATAAAATGTAAAATAATAAAATGTTTTGGTTTATTAAACATAATATCCAACATATTGTTGCTAGTAAACAAACATTACTCCTTGAAAGAAGAGATGTTGTCATAGTAACACCATCCTGTTAAATAAAAGATGAAGAAAATTGAAGAAAAAAAGATTTATATAAATATGTAAATGTATATACAAAAAACATGAAATTTAAAAAGACAAAAAAAATCTAGGAGGTAGTAGGTTAACTAAACCAGAGTTTAACTTACCCAGAGTTAAACTCATCAGGAGTAAAACAGTTTTAATGCTAACACTGAGTTTTGTTACTACAAACAGAATTCATGAAGACAGTTATATTAAACCATATTTCTTCATTAAATATAATGTACAATAAACCTTGTGAGATAATATAATAGCAGCATGACAGAGACAGACTGCGACACACAGAACACCTGCAGACCTGCATGTAGTTTGTTGTTAAGAAGTGAGATGTCGTCTACAGTTTGTTGGTAGAAAATGTCTCAAATCATTTTGATGAAATGTGTAATATTCAGATTATTGAGAGAATCCAGCAGGTCTCTGTTCACCTAAATCCTCCAGTAGGAAGTTTGTCCACTTCCTGCTGACTCCTGAAATAACCTCATGGCAGAGGTTTGATTCTTTGTGTTCGTGTGTAGGAGTGAAGGTAGTTGGTCTGGATGTCAGTGGGTCGTCCAGCTCCCACCCAAACGCTGCTTCGTGAGGTGGAAGTGTATGTGTGCGTGCATGTGTGTGTGTGTGTGCAGGAGACGATTCTGTGCTGCGTGTCTCTGTGACTCATTATATTTGGCCTGTGTTCATCATAACAACAGATTGAGGGTTGTTAGGTGCATTTCTCTGCAGAGACGGAGGGATTCTGTCTCTCTGACGTATGAAGTGTTGGCAACTCCCCGCTTAGCGTGTGGTTGGGCGCTCGATGCATGACTGTCCTGAGTCCTGTGGTGGGCGAGGCTCACGCTTCTAAAAAATCTTTGGATTTTTTTGTGGTTATTTCTGAGGAGGAAGAAATGGAACAAAATAATCCAAAAAGACTTCAGCTTCAGTAAAAACGTTGTCAGAAAACTTAAAGTTAAAACTCTCCACACACTTAAATCCTACAAAACGTAGGAACAAGAAAACTTCCTGAAAATTTTTGCCTAAATGGTCTGAACTTCATTTTTAGACAAATATGTTATTTTGTAGGATTTTTGGTTTATAAAAAAACCACATTTGGACATTACAGAAGCAAGTGATTGTTCATGTAAGTAAAATAAATACACTGTGGTATCTTGACCACATCCGCACTCAGGAAATACTTTCACAATACAGCAAGACAAAACCTGTCAATCAACAACAGGAGGTCTGACTCCAAACTTCAGATCATCTTTAGGAATAAAATCATGTTTCCAAAAACAGTCTTAATGTGTGAAACTGACTGGCAGTTAAAAGAGACGTTATGAATGAATGAATGAATGAATGAATGAATGAATGAATGAATGAATGAATGAATGAATGAATGAATGAATGAATGAATGAATGTTGGTTGTTCCTGTGCTGATGAGCTGAATGATGTTCCACAGCTACAGTCTGGATGAATCAGTCCTCTGTGAAGATATTTTACTCGTTTGGTTCATTATTTATGCAGACAAATATATTAAGTATACAAATATGTGTTTCAGCCCTCAGGATGTTTATGCAACTTGCTAGTTTAGAAGCCAAACACACCTGAGTGCATAATGTTGGGGTGTGTGTATTCTGGGTTTACTTCAAGTGCAGTTGTACCTCGGTGTTTACAGACTCCTTCTCAGAAGGATCTGGAACTAATGGGTCTTTTTCTTACTGGTGCAAACACTTCACATGTTTGTGTAGGAGTTTAACTGCATGGAGCATTTCTTCATGCATTCTCACTTACACAGTGTTCAGGCCGTGACCTTCTGTTGACCCCAACGCTTCAGGCCGTGACCTTCTGTTGACCCTGACGATGAGCGTCCAACATTAGAAACTTTAGCTTCCAGCTGAAAACACATGTGGCGTTTGTTTTGTTGTATTTGGTCAGATTCTCTCTGAAAGTATGATGCTGTATAAATCCAGAGACTGATGCTGTTTAGATTTTATTTTGTAATTTTGTGACAACAATGAAAACACGGCCAGCGTCAGCCATCAAACATTACACAAACCCTTCTGGGAGTAAACCAGGTTGTTTATAAGGAATAATCTCAAATAAAGCCCGAGGCTCATGGAACAAAGATAAAAAGTCTGAACCTACCTTCCTGATGTGGGTTTTGTTTTGTGTGATCTCACACAGATTTTTTCTTTTTCTTTTATGGTTACATGCTTTTGATTTTCCTTTTCTTCATCTTGGATTTTGGGTTTTCTACCTGAGGCTTCAGGGTTCTTTGCTGTTTAGAACTGCATTTTTGGACAGAGATCTCTGAACTGGTTCCTGTGATCTGTTGGAGTCTCTCTCCCAATTTGAGGGTCACAGCATCAAGACTCTGATGACTTCTGGTACCACTGACTCCTCGACTTTCCAGAACTTTATTTCCTCCATCAGCTCTTGGTGTTTCTCCAGCTTCTCACGTTCCTTATTGATGTTACTGTGACTTCGGATGTCCATCGATCTCTGCTGCCTTCTTCAACAACGTTACATCTGTCTGATTCAGGTTTCTAATAAACGACTATTAAACACACACACATCCTCAGTTCCACCATCTCAGCTTACCAGTCACTGGTAACATTATCTGAGGAAAAGCTACCAGGTGTTTTCCACCTGCTGCAGCTGGATTCATTAGAAGACTGACTGAGCCAGCATCCTGATACGCTGAGACATTCCCAGCATGCACGCTGATGCAGCCACTGCTCTCAAACATTGTACTTGAGTGAAGGGATTTATAGGTCAAGATAAAACAGCAAACAAAAAGCTGCATAAAGCTGGATTCAGTGTACAGAGCTGAGCACAATGCCCCTGCCCAGCATCACTGTGTGAGCCGTCACTCCAGCTCCCTGTAGAGGCAGTGCCACACTGATTGGCCATCTGATACGGTGGGAAGGGATTCTTCAGCAGCTGTTGCCATGGAAGCGCATCATGTTGATGATGGTCCAGAAGTGTATTCTGTGCTGCACGCACCATTCAAAATCCTCGTTTCTGTATCAGGGAACCGTGTTAAACAAACCTTTTTATGCACAAAAGCCTTTAATTTGGAAAGAATTATGTGGCAATTAATAAAAGCAGCCCCTTGTGGACAGTCAGTTCAACCGTTAAACAGAAAGGCGAGGATAAATGGATGACTCAAGGTAGACGAAGAGGTGGAAAGATGAAGTGTGAGATGGAAAACAGAAGAGACAGGTCAAAGACAAAAGACAGGAAGTCAAAAAGAGGCAAGAAGTAGGACAGAGGAAAGAGAATGAGATGGATAAACAGGATAAAGAGAAGAATCAGAGCAGAGAGTGGAAGAGTGCACGAGCTGAGGAAGATGATGAGAAGTGAAAACAGACCTGAAGTCGGTCATTTAAGTCCAGTCTGATGGGCTTTAACAAACTTACTGTTGTCATCTGACAGTTTCAGCCAATCAGAAGTCAGCGATGAACCTCCTCGTGCGCTCCAGCACTACCGATCACTTCCTATTGTTTGTTTTCTGCAAGTTGACGGTTACTGCAGTGAAGATGCAGCAGCAGTTCCAACACATAACTACCCCCCCCCCGTTCTGTTGTCTTCTTTAAAAGAAGAAATAAAGCGCTGCAGCTGAATCATGTGTGCTCTTTGCTTTGCCCCTCTTTTCTCACCCTCTCCTTCTTTGGTCTGTCTCTTTGCTGCGTGTTCTGAGGCCCGACTGCACCTTCAGATTTATTTCTATCAGCTCGTTCTTTATTCCGCTCTGTTGGGGGGGCAGGGATCAGCCTGCTGTGTTATTTTCAGTGTACTGCAGTAAGAAATTGCATTACATTTGCATTCCTTCATGTCTTTTCACCAGGAGCTTAAATCTCTCTCAGCATCGTGCTGCTCGGTGAAGAAGTGTCAGAGATCCTTCCTGTCAGAGTCCGACTGAGTCTTATGGTGTATTGATTCTATAAGCATGGTGTGGTTGTCGGTGCGTGATGTCCTGATGGCCCAAAGGTTCAGGTGGGGGGTGGGGGTGGAGGTTGGAGGTTCAGCTGGATCTTCAGTTTTCAGCTCTGTTTTTGGGTCATGAGGACTTGTTGAGCTGTTTAGTCACTCCGCTGATGTTCCTGATGAGTTTTGTCTCATTGGCGTGTGATTGTACACGTGTTTATATGTTCTTATCTTACTGTGTGAAAGACGAGCGGTACAAAGTGTTAGTGGTGTTAGTGATTCATATTAAAACCTTTTTATTTACATTGCTCTCAGTTTTACATTGTTTGGTTATTCCATCAGATAGGTGTGAGAGCTAGCTACTCCATGATGCAGGCACCATCTTGGTTTCAAACCCGGGACCTTATTGTTGCAAGGCACCACCGTGCAGCCCATATAAATTATCATGTAATCTGAAATTGACTGTGATGAAAAGGTTTTGAGTTTAATGAAGGCAGATATCCACTTTCTTTGCTTTTAACCATGTTAGCATTAGCTATTAGCTTGTCAACCAGATTTGTAAGGTTTCAGCAGAATCCCATGCAGCTCTACATTCAGTGTAACGCTGATGCAGTTTATTTTCAGTGTTATAAACTTTGAATGTTGGGAGCAGCTTGTAAATGCAGATGTGTTTCATGTGGAAGTGCATGAATGCATGTGCATTTTTTTGAAGATGCTCGTGTATGAAAGAATAATATCGAGATGGATGAATAAATAAAAGATCTGGGAAACCCATCAGCATCTCACTGGGTTGTCATGGCAATGCAGATTGCATATCACAGAGTGTGTGTTCGCATGCACGGAGACGAGGAGGAGAAATGTATCTGTGCAACATTTGAACGAGTATGTGTAACTTTTTATCAGAACAGGCTTCTTCTACTTCTTCTTCTTTTTTTTAAACCAGTAAATACCTGATGTTCTTCTGTTTCTGCTGCTGGTAACAGAGTCTAAATAAAAACAATTTTGTGTTTTGCATTTTTCTGAGTAATTATGTCTGGAGTAAAAAGAAACATGGCAGCTGTGTGGCCATGTATATTTTAGCTGCCGATTTCTTGTGAGTCAGATAAGAGACGCTTTTAGAGAGACGCGTCGTTGTGTTTGATGGATACAGTCTGATACTCAGCTGCAGCTCCTCAGGGAGCAGAAAACTGCAGCATCTTTGGTTCCTTCTCTACTTCCTGCCTTTGTCTTTGTGTGTGTGTGTGTGTGTGTGTAGTAGTGTGAATAGTAGGAGCTTCTGCAGCCTTTAACAGCAGAATGAGGGTAAAGTCCAGTTTGATTTGTGTGTGTAATGAATCTTTAAACCCAAACTCATGTTAATAAATGAGTGTTCATGTGTGGAGATGAGAGTGAGGAAGAGGAAGAAGTGGGAGAACTCAGGACGGTGGGATTCTCTCAGCATCGAGGCTCAAAACTCTACCTGGTTACTAGGCAACAGAACAGCAGTGCTGCACTTTAGAGCGCTGGGGAGGGGAGGTTTGGTCGGTCTACAACATGTGTGTGTATTTGAGTGCTGAGTCAATAACTATATTATTTATGAGTATTCTGTAGTAAGAGTGTGTGTTGTGTGAGACTGAGGCGGGGGGGGGGTGAGTGGGTTTTGGTGTTGATTTGCACGGTGAGATGAACGAAAGCTTTCAAAGCTTCTGACCATGTTGTTCTGAGCAGGTCGACTCTTTTTAAAATGTCGCTGCTGGAGATCAGCTGCACACAAACAAGTGGCGAGTTAAACAGAGAAAAGAGAGCGGTGGGATCTGATTGGCCTTCGCTATGAGCCCGAATTGTTTCCCGTGTCTGATTTTTTCGGCTGACTTCGTATCCATTTGAGGATGTAGCTGAACTGACAATGAACTCTCAGAGTTCAGAGAACTCATCACATCTGCTTGTTGTGCCTCACGGTGGAATCGAGACATCAGAGAAAATAAAAGTCAAGTCATGGTTTAAACTTTTAAACCTCCATCTGTTTCCTGTTCCTGTCTGATCCTGTTCAAAGTTCTGGGGGGTCTGTTGCTTATAATAATAAATATTAACGGTAATATTGATTAAATAATCAAAAGGCAGGAGGGTAGAAGGGGTTACCTGGGGACAGGTGAGATGCAATGAGGTTGATGAAGAAACTCTTACTGTTGCAGTTATGGATCAGTTATTGGCTCAAATTATAGACACAAATACCAAAAACTTGTGATTCAAATCAAGGATTTCTCAAGATAATTATATATATTGTATTAACATTTATACAAAGCATCATTTTAGATGATAATGCAGGTTCTTTCTTGGCCTGTAACTTCATGGAATCCCATTAAACCACAAATCTGTCAGCTTGTGATCTGTTTTCTGTCAGAAAAGCCTATAGGAATAAATCTGCAATCTAAACTGCTTTTGCTTCCATGGCAACTGGTCTCAGGCTGATTGGTAAATCCTTCAGTGTCCAGTTACATTTACCAAGAGTTGAGTCTGATTGAAAGAGAGAATAATCTTTGGTTAAGGTTGAGAAAGATTCATATTGTTCTAAAGTTAAATGAATATTGCTGCATGATGCCGGGTGACGTCTTCACAGGTAGAACACACAAACGATAGAAAGGTCCCAGGTGAGAGTCCAAATATACAAGTGTCCAGTTCGCATCACTTTATCTCTGTTAGTGTCCCAGGTGTCCAACGACGTGTGTGAGTGTGTGTGTGAATGAGACACTGCAGTGTGAAACGATTTGGAGGTCAGAATCTGACTTAAAAATGTGCCATATAAATACACACCATGTACATGTATAAGTCATGTCTGCAGGTCTTCCTGATCTATGATATGAGAGAGGTGGTTCTTTCACTGTTTTTACAGATAAAATGACTAAAACCTTATAAAATATCATAATTTGTGCCACCTGCAGATTCAGGGACAGATGGAAATAATTACATGTAGGAGGATTTGTTCAGATTGTAGTTTTACTGTGAAAGGCAGTTTATTAAGATTCATTCTAATTTTATGTAAATACATTTAGAGAACTTATTGATTTTTTTAAAGAGGCCATTTCACACATATTTCATGACTTTTTGGTTATTTCTTAAGTATTAACCAGTAATATGAAATATTTTATATCTAAAAAACGTCAGGAAACACTGATTAACAGACCTTTCAATCTGTCTGCATAAGAATTCGTCAGGCTTCGGGCAGCAACTCATTAATATTCATTATTCGAATTTGCTGGACTCTGATTAGCTAACAAACTAGCCTATGAGAGCAAGGTATACTGTTCCTTGCCCCGCTGCGCATGGTAACATCAGACGTCGTGTCTTTCTGTTTGCTACGTCTTATGCTAACAGCTTTTAGCTAGCAGCATGCTAGGCGTGGTTTCAACTGCAGGAGCTGATGAATACTAACGAACAAAGGAGTTGTGATGAAACAGATACAGGCCATTAGAACTCGGGAGAACTCAGGTTTTATCACCACCTGCGTAGTTTGAGAGATTAAAACTGAAAGAGAAGTTGTTGACCTGTTTTCACACCCACTATGAAGGTAAGAACACCTGTGGAGCTAAAATATTCAACAGAAACCTCAGAAAAACTGTTTTAATGGAAGGTACTCTTTAAGTTTATATATTTTAATTTGTTTATACGTAAATACAAAAACATGTAAAAGTTATGTTATATGAATTGGGTAAAATCACTTTAGAGCTCATCATTTTAAAACTACAGTCTTGTTAAAGGTGCAATATGGAATATTTTCATAAAAAACAATATTTTTAACAAAATAATGCCTCCACGAGGTCTTTATAGGGGTGTAGAATCAAAATACAGCATTTTCTTTAGAAATTATATTTTAAGTGAAATTTAATAAAATATTTATTCTGACAGGCACGGCGTTGGCATTTTATTTACATCTACCAGCCAATAGCTGGCAGAGCAGCTATTGGCCCCAAAATGGGTTGCCTAATACGGTGACTAGTCCGGCACAGTGAGGCTGGTACTGTGGAGTCTGCAGGTCAAGCAGCTGGAAGCACCGGGTATATGTGGTGATTATATACCTTAATTTCTTGCCATAGAGGATTCCCGACATGTGATGAGCCGGTTCATGTAGCACCACTCTTGTGGCGTGTAAACCTGAAGCTCCACCCCTTCATGGCACATAACCTGAAGCTCCACCCCTCCGTATCTGCATGATTAAAACAAAACTTGTGAACTTTCCGGACTGCAAACGGCTGAAAGGTATTCAGACTGAAGTGAATGTAGTTTGTCTGAGTTATAAACTCACCATCAGTATAAATGGATTATGATACCAAGATGTTTGATGATGTCTTGGAGAGCTGGGAGTCTGATCAAAGGTGCTTCCTAATACCTGCTGCTGTAAGTCCAGTACGCATGTGGGACGCTGCTGTTTATCATCTGTTAGACCTTAATGAAAAAACACAGCTCTCAGTGGCCACTTGTCTACTTTAATGGACCTCGATTAGTTCTGACATACATGAGAACTGGACCACATGCACTGTGTTTCCCTTGATGCACATGCACACACAACCAGTACAACCATCCCTCAGAGCCCCACGTCAAACAGTCTCACCTTGTTGTTGCTTAAGAATCTCCAGTTTTCCCTCTACTCTTTGATAAATGTGAAGCCAGAACCCAACAGCAGAATCAAATGGTTTAATAATCTGCTTATTCATTTAGTTTAGTGAAATAACTTGTTAGAAATTCCAGTTAAAACATAGAACGAGTTGTGTTTTTCTCTGTGTTCCTTCCTCTCAGGGTTTCCAGCAGCGTATACGATGTGTGCATGTCATGCACTGCAGGGAGACAGGTGCTAGTATGAGTGGGTGGGACACACCTCCCACGCATTTAGTGCTAATCTAGTTTGTTCTGGTTGGTGGCCCCGTGTCAGCGCGGTTATGGACACTGGACAGGAACTTGTTTAGGCAACACCGTCCTCCAGAAGCAGAGACTAACAAACTGATCCACAATGTGCAGGTTTGTTTGTGTGCAACGAGGATATACAGACAAAAAAATCACTCCAAACTCTCAACTCATCCACTGTGTCCTGAAAGACTGGAGCACTACTTTAACACACAGTTCTCTTTTAATACAGATGAAGATAAGGACAGTGTTGTCGACAGCAGAAGCATCAGTTAGAAAAAACATGTTTTTGAATTTTTAGGGAAAATTTGAAGCAAACTGTGACGGTAGTATCAAAAGGACTAATTCTTTATGCTAGATGAATTACTACAAACTGTAAAATAACTGTATCATTTTGCCATCAGCAACAGATCAGCACCCTTTCAGATGATTTCTGAAGTTTTATAGCTGCTAATTGATGTTTTATGCTGTTACCAGTGAGACTCTTATAATGAAGCTATGGAACTTTATCATTGTATTCTGTGGCTGTAGAATATGTGAGAAACTGAGTTAAATGTGTGAAATGATTTCCACTCACAGCCAGAGAAACTTGGAGGCCCTTGTGGTGCTAATTAATTGGTAGTATTGAAGCAACATGTTCAGCAACATCAATACTGAAACAAATAATCAAACTCTAGTAATTATCTTTCTAAATAGTTTCTACAAGGCAAGAAATCAATAGTGAGATCAAAAGTCCCAGAGTTGTTGATTTACGTTTAAGACACTAGCTTCATACGGAGTTTGAAACTGCAACTTCCTGTAGCGGCTAACTGCACTACAATGCTAATGCTAACGTGTATGTAAACAGTATCAAGTGGAGGTTTAGGTTCTGCTGTTTGGTTTCTTTCATCCTCTCTAAGTTTGCATGAATAACAATGTTCTACTAAAGTTATTGTTAACTAAATAGCTTCATCCACCACAAGGAGGCTGTTGATGTTTTAAATCCTTCTTTCATATGTTACATGTATGTGTGAGGGTTTTCCTGACTGACAGGCATGATGTTTGTGAAATGTTGAAAATTATTTCCCAATTTAGTAACTGAGATGGAGAACTGCTGAAGGAGAAACTGAGAATTTTTCTAAAATGACAACAAGTTTTTTCATTTATTATCAGTGTGGATATTTTGTGTGAGGCTGTTATTGTTGGGAGGCCGTGGTGCTTCCTGTTTTACATCAGAGACCAAGATGACAAGCACAATATAAATCTAACTATTTTAGACTGGAAAGAAAATCCAACTATTACAACATCAGCAGGGAGAAGAAGAAAAAGTCTAAATTTGAGACCTCCGGTAATGTTTCAGCCTTTGTTCAAGTATTTGAAATTAACACGCAGAGAACAAAATGTCTGTCTGTGCTCTTGTTGGGTTTGGATGGTGCTTTACTGCAGGGCAGTGATGTTAAAATGAAATAAATCGTATGACTAATTATTACCTCTTTTCAACTCTCACAGTTAAAACACATTGTTCTTTGTGTTGGAGAGCTAATAAAATATTTGTGCTGCTTTGATAAAATGTGCAGAAAGTGGCTGATACTGTGAGTTTCAATGTTTTATAGTATTTCTGAGGTCAGCTGATGGAAACTAAAGCAAGAATACAGTGAAGATTTACAGAAATCACATTGACAGCTGGTGAGTTTCACCTATAGACTTGATTCTAAAAGCTCAGCTGTTAGATTCATTATGTTCAAAATGTGTGAAGATCAAAGATCCTCCGATAAAACGGACATGTCACTGAATATATTTCAGATAAATAAAATAATATATTTAAAAATCTAAGTTTAGTGAATGTCTCTCAGATCATGTTTCCTACTTCCTTATCAATATGTAAAAGAGATTATATTAATGTTTCTGACTGACGGCGACTCGTTAGAAACATTAAAATGTGCAGCTTTTCAGTTGGAAACATTTGAGAAACATTCATCACAGTATTCTGTAAATATTCTTGTGACAGTTTCATCACAGAGAGTCTTTATTTCATTCACATTTTGTTATTTTTTTATTTGTTTTTATTCTCAGTTTTTTCANCATTCAGAATGTCAAATTCTGAATGTTTCATGAGACTCCTGTAAGTTTCAGCTGCAACAGTTTGATGATGATGAGAAAAAAAAAATTCTCTCTCAGATTTTTAGAACATGTTCAGAATTTCAGTGACACAAACATGAAGAACTCTTCTAAAGAACTTCTGCAGTTGTTTCAAGACACTTAGCAAACTGGCCTCAGAATATGGATTTAGTCCAATAAGGTCTTTATCTGAGCTAATGATGCACTCAAGACACGGGCTTTAAAAGCAAAACACAAGGTTACATCTAAATAAACGAGGGAAGAAGTACATCTAAGTTTTGTTGTAAAATCAAATCTAAATATGTGATTAAATTATTTTCTTTAGCTACAAATCATTATTTCATAATTACTTAATGTTCAAAAGATTAAAATGTGATAACTCTGGATACTGTAATAATATCAGAACCTTTTGTTTTAAATATATTGTTTGAATAATAAACTTTTCACCTTACATGTTGCTCCTAAATTCATACCTAAGTACAAAGTAATTTTTCATGAAATAATCATTTTGTATACTTGTTAAACAGCTGATGTGAAACATTCTCTTATCTACAGATGTTTGTAACTGAAAGTAACCCAGTAGGCAGAGGAACAACTCTCGGTTCATCCAGAACCTCTCAGACTCTGTGTGTTCCAGTGTTACTGCATTAAGCTGAACTGGGTTCAGAAACAGCCTCGTTGCTCTTATTTAAACATGTTGATGCACATCGCTGCCTCGCTGCTCCTGTTCACTGATTCTGATTGGACAGAAAGACATGCTGAAACTGTGATGGCAGTAATAATTACATAACTATATTGTTATCAAAATGCTTTATAAAGTTAATGAAATCAGCATTAGCATTTCCCACTGGGTGTGATATTTGGATCAAAGTACTTTGATGAGATGCTGCAGTTTCTAATTGGACTGTAATGAATTTTGTGAATGCGGTCACAGCCTCAGTATAAACATGGAGAATGAGGCAGGATGAAGAATCTGGATTACAGAGAGAACGAGATTTACTGTAAACTGTGAAACTTCAAACATGTCATGAAGGGAGAAGAAAACAAAGATAAATCAAAACAAAAGATGAAAAGACAGTAAAAGGAAGCAGGTAGAAGGAGATTTTAAGAAGTGAAATGGTTTAAGTTTGGAGGTCATGGAAGGTGGAGTCAGACTGCAGTGCAGCACAGAACCAAGATGGGCTTCATGGCTTTAGCTGGATGCTGCTACTGGATGAGAAATACACATTTTAAAAATAGCTTGCTGTGTGTATGTGTGTTCCAGCTGTGATGCTCCATAACAAACTGAAACTTTTCAGTGCATGAGGTTTGAGAACACCAGGGGGAATCTCTACATGTGCCTTTTCTGTTTCAGCATTGCACAGCGGCTTCGCTTTCTTCTGTGTTTATGTGTACATGATTTCCCCGAGGCGAGGCTCCAGATGGCCTTAAAACAATGAGCAATCATCCCGACCCTCCTGTTACTCCTTCCTGCCCAATAACATCTGATCAAACCAAGCAGACCAATTTTGTCAACTTATCGACGCCTGCAGAAACACTCTCATAAACCTCAGAGTAGCAGGTAGAAACATAAAAATTATAGATGCTAATGCAAGAAAAACATAGAAAACACAGACATGAGATAAACTGAGGAACTGAGGAGGGGTCTTTGGAGGGTTGAAGACAAAATACACTGGGTGAATTTTGGAAGATAACCAGAGGACAAACAGTAAAAGATCGTAAGTCTTGACTGCAGACAGAGAAGGACATTCCATATGAAGGTTAAAGTGGGACAAAAAATGGAGACATGCAATAAAAGCAAAAATTCATTTTTTAATTTGATCCCATCGGTGCTCTTTTTTAATTTGTATGAGTTGCAGGATCAACTTGCAGGTTGGTCATTTGTTGTGATGACATAGAAGTTTGTATATTTACATGTTGCTGAGTTGTTGCTGACAAACTGTGTGAAAGGTTCTCAGCAGAGACGGATCATCGTGCTTGTATCAGTGTGTCTCGTTAAAGATGCATATTTAAAACAGTCGTTAACAGCCTGTTTGATGTGAGACTGTTCAACCTGCAGAATATTGATTCCTTGAGAGAGGAAGTCTATGAATCAAGTGGAAGAGGCTTCTCAGGAGGGTGAGAGTGTTTGTGCCTATATTTACCAGTTGGGGATTAATTAGGCAGCTGATCTGGAGTCAGCTGATTAACAGGCAGGTACATCGTGTCAATCAACCATGATGTCTTGTAACAGAATTGTCTCGTATCTCTGGTGCTTTTTTAGACAAACCGCCAATAAAAGTTGACTAAGTTATGGTATCAGTGTGATATCAGGGCTGCGTGGTGGTGCAGCGGGTAACGCTGTCTTGGGCTGGACAACTGGCTCAGACCTTTCTACGTGGAGTTTGCATGTTCATGTAGGTTAAATGGCGACTCTGAAGAGTCTCCAGAGGTGAATGTGGGCGTGAGGGGTTGGACTGGGGACCAATGAGCATAATGTCCACCATTTATTTAATTGGACATCATATTTAATTAGAAATGAGCTGCAGCAGCACAACAAAACGTCTTGTGTGGCCTTTATTGCCCGTTTTGTGTTTAATTTTGTTGCTAACTGAAGGAGTCGACTTGTATTGATTCAGTTCAGCTGAATTTATGGAGCAGCAGCATCATTTGTTGTAGGCAGCTGTGTGTGATGCAGCTGGGTGGAAGACGAGTGAGTCATACTGCTTTCTCCTCTCTTAAGGCTGCTGTCAGTTCCCGTCTGCCTCTTGCAGTGAATATCTGAATGTTGAATCATCAGCCGCGGTCGTCCCTGTACAGGTGGCTCAGCTGCGGTCGTCCCTGTACAGGTGGCTCAGCCGCGGTCGTCCCTGTACAGGTGGCTCAGCCCTGATCGTCCCTGTACAGGTGGCTCAGCTGCGGTCGTCCCTGTACAGGTGGCTCAGCCGTGGTCGTCCCTGTACAGGTGTCTCAGCCCTGGTCGTCCCTGTACAGGTGGCTCAGCCGCGGTCGTCCCTGTACAGGTGGCTCAGCCGCGGTCGTCCCTGTACAGGTGGCTCAGCCCTGGTCGTCCCTGTACAGGTGGCTCAGCCGCAGTCGTCCCTGTACAGGTGTCTCAGCTCTGGTCGTCCCTTTACAGGTGTCTCAGCCGCGGTCGTCCCTGTACAGGTGGCTCAGCTCTGGTCGTCCCTTTACAGGTGGCTCAGCCGCGGTCGTCCCTGTACAGGTGTCTCAGCTCTGGTCGTCCCTGTACAGGTGTCTCAGCCCTGATCGTCCCTTTACAGGTGTCTCAGCCGCGGTCGTCCCTGTACAGGTGGCTCAGCCGTGGTCGTCCCTGTACAGGTTGCTCAATCGCTGTCGTCCCTGTACAGGTGGCTCAGCCGTGGTCGTCCCTGTACAGGTGGCTCAGCCGCGGTCGTCCCTGTACAGGTGGCTCAGCCGTGGTCGTCCCTGTACAGGTGTCTCAGCCGTGGTCGTCCCTGTACAGGTTGCTCAATCGCTGTCGTCCCTGTACAGGTGGCTCAGCCGTGGTCGTCCCTGTACAGGTGTCTCAGCCGTGGTCGTCCCTGTACAGGTGTCTCAGCCGCGGTCGTCCCTGTACAGGTGGCTCAGCCGTGGTCGTCCCTGTACAGGTGGCTCAGCCGTGGTTGTCCCTGTACAGGTGTCTCAGCTCTGGTCGTCCCTGTACAGGTGTCTCAGCCGCGGTCGTCCCTGTACAGGTGGCTCAGCCGTGGTCGTCCCTGTACAGGTTGCTCAGCCGCTGTCGTCCCTGTACAGGTGGCTCAGCTCTGGTCGTCCCTTTACAGGTGGCTCAGCCGCGGTTGTCCCTGTACAGGTGTCTCAGCTGTGGTCGTCCCTGTACAGGTGGCTCAGCCCTGGTCGTCCCTGTACAGGTGTCTCAGCCGCGGTCGTCCCTGTACAGGTGGCTCAGCCGCGGTTGTCCCTGTACAGGTGTCTCAGCTGTGGTCGTCCCTGTACAGGTGGCTCAGCCCTGATCGTCCCTGTACAGGTGGCTCAGCCCTGGTCGTCCCTGTACAGGTGGCTCAGCCGCGGTCGTCCCTGTACAGGTGTCTCAGCCCTGGTCGTCCCTGTACAGGTGTCTCAGCCGCGGTCGTCCCTGTACAGGTGGCTCAGCCGCGGTCGTCCCTGTACAGGTGGCTCAGCCGCGGTCGTCCCTGTACAGGTGGCTCAGCCCTGGTCGTCCCTGTACAGGTGGCTCAGCCGTGGTCGTCCCTGTACAGGTGGCTCAGCCCTGGTCGTCCCTGTACAGGTGGCTCAGCCGCGGTCGTCCCTGTACAGGTGGCTCAGCCGCGGTCGTCCCTGTACAGGTGGCTCAGCCCTGGTCGTCCCTTTACAGGTGTCTCAGCCCTGGTCGTCCCTGTACAGGTGTCTCAGCCCTGATCGTCCCTTTACAGGTGTCTCAGCCGCGGTCGTCCCTGTACAGGTGGCTCAGCCGTGGTCGTCCCTGTACAGGTGGCTCAGCCGCGGTTGTCCCTGTACAGGTGGCTCAGCCGTGGTCGTCCCTGTACAGGTGTCTCAGCCGCGGTCGTCCCTGTACAGGTGGCTCAGCCGTGGTCGTCCCTGTACAGGTGGCTCAGCCGCGGTTGTCCCTGTACAGGTGTCTCAGCTCTGGTCGTCCCTGTACAGGTGTCTCAGCCCTGATCGTCCCTTTACAGGTGTCTCAGCCGTGGTCGTCCCTGTACAGGTTGCTCAATCGCTGTCGTCCCTGTACAGGTGGCTCAGCCGTGGTCGTCCCTGTACAGGTGGCTCAGCCGCGGTCGTCCCTGTACAGGTGGCTCAGCCGTGGTCGTCCCCCACCGCGCAGGCAAACATACAATTTATACTTTGAATCGTACTTCAGAGACAAAAGTTTTCAACAAACAGCTCATATGATGACGTTTAAGATCATATTAATAGAATGTCTATTCTCATACAGGATGTTAAGTAATAACCTTTCAAATTAAAATGGAAAGCTGTTACCTGTTAGGCTGTAAAAATCAGGCAGAATATCATGAATATTTCTTCTTATTTGCTCTTATTCATTCATAAAGTCACTTTGGGAGCCTAAAAAAATCCAAGTATTTTCTCTCTTACAGCGTTCTTCTTTTTCTTTATTTTCACTTTTACACGTGTCAAAACATCAACAGAGTTTAACATTACAGAAAGATAATTATGATGCCTCGTCTCGTTCTTAATGTTGAATCATGAAACCTGATCTTAACTAAAGCAAGTCAGAACTGTACCAAACAGCTAGCTGTTAGCTAGTTCATTCAGTCACAGTTTGTTGTTGTTTGTTTATTTTATCAATAGACACAAATTCATGTGCTAGTTGTAAAATCTTGAGTTAGAAAAGAGTTACTTTTAAAATAGAGGTGTGATTCTCCTGATATGGACGTGTGTGTAATATTCACACGCTTTCCCTCCTTTTTTAGCCCTGAAACACAGCTGGTAGCTGCAGGAGGAGACGGGAGCAGAATATGTTTTAACAGAGAAAACTTTACAAAGTTTAAGATGTATCAATAAAAAAACTAACAAAAAGAGAAAAGTTGAGTGGTTTAACAGCCAGAACTTTTTAACAAGAATTTAACAAACCTTGAAATCAGTTAGCCTAGTTAGCATTTCCTTCTCTAGTCAGACAACTTGCAGTTGTACATTTTTGCATGTTAAACCTGATATTTGTTGTGTATTCTTGTTGTTTACCTCTGTGTTAGTGTGTAGTATCGCTCTACTTTCTTGGGGGGGTTATTGTATTGTTAGCTCTTTTACGTTGTTCAACATTTCGTAGCTCACTAAATGTGAAGTGTTATTAAAACAGACTCGACTGTCTGTTAAAGTTCAGCATTGTCAGTCAGGGATGAGGGTTCTATCAATAACCGTTACCATAAAATCCAGCTGTATGTGTGTGTGTGTGTGTGTGTGTGTGTGTGTGTGTGTGTGCGCGCGCATGTGTGTGTGAGAGAGAGAAGATGCTGATGAGGTTAATGGAATGACAGTCTTTTTGCTCTCTAAATTAGGAGTAATGGAGGGTCTCAGTAAATGGATTTGGTGGCACACGCACACACACACACACACACACACACACACACACACACTTACTGTATAAAAGTAGAAGCGAGCAGGGCTAAAAGGTGATCTTTGTGGCATTTAAGGGAGCTGCTGCTGTATGTGGTAATGCAAAGATTTAAAGAAATAATGAATTAGAATGTAACAGACAGAATAATAGAATAAATTTGGAATAAGCCAATATTTATACTAATTTAGGAGTCCGGTGGTTGGCCTTTAAATCTGTCACTTGGAAGTGAAATACTATCAGTTTTGGATGTAAATTTGTCTGTACACCTACTCATATATCATCTTGGCTGATAACTGGTGTTTTAATGGAAAATATGAATCTAGTCCAGGAAGCGTCTCCCGCCTCCGAGATAATGTTTACGTTTTTACTGTAATGATCACATTGTATTGTTTTTCTTTGCAATATTTCTGTAGAATTAGTACAGGCCTGGTTTTATTGGTGTCTTTGTCTGATTTAGGCTCAGAAAAGGTTTGAACAGGAAATGGAAACCATCTCTGATGAGTAACTCACATCCACACAGAGACACTAAAAACATCAGTTTTCTCACCAAAACGTTTTTTTCCATCTGGACAGGAAGTTGAAACACAGCAAGAAAACTGAGGCTCAAAAGTATCCGTACTAGTGTGGACAGGCCAGATTTTTAAGTCTTTTAAGGTTTTTAAGAACAAACAGTTTATTTATCATGGAGGAAATAAAGTATTAGAAGGAGAAGTGAACAGAAACGTAAGTAAATCCAGAAGAAGGGAGCAGCAGTCAGCCGATAGTGCAGAAGGAGTGAAGTCAGGTTAGTTACATTATGAAAGAGTTGAGTCTAGATGAGGAAGATGAAGAATCACTGATGGACGAGATGGGAGAGACCGAGTGGAGGAGAAATGGATTTAGAAGGTTGAATAAGCTCCATCCCGAATAAAAGATCAGCCTCATCTCTCTCTGACCATAAAATACATGCCTGAGGCCATAACACACACACATACACACACACACACACACACACAGATTGGTAATGTGGTGTGGAAGCATCGAGCCATATCTGATAGTTCTCAGTAACTGGAGAAGAACATTCTGTCTTATTTATTCAATTAAAAGCACATTAAATCTTCTCAGTCTGCATTTCCTTTTATCTGCCTTTTATTCTAACTCATGTTCTGTTCCTTTAACATCTTTTTAATGGTTTCACTCTTAATCAAAGAGGCGGTGCCAGTCAAGATGATGCCAAGTGTGTTCCATTAAAACCACCACACCATAAAATACAGTCTGTGCAATGAGAGAGAGAGAGAGTAAGAGAGAGAGAGCTCCACTTCACATACAAAGCAAAAGGGCAGTTCAGTCGATGGGAAACAAATCTCTTAATTAGATTCCTTGCAATGATTTTGGTTTTATGCAACTCTACACTGAATGCCACTCAAGTTTAAGGGTTTGTATTTAAATGTGTGAACCTGCTTCTTTGGGTTTTAGCATGCAGATGTGCAAACACAGATGTGATGAAAGCAGATTTATCTCCAAGCTAAAGGTTTGACCTTTAAACTTTAGTGAGAGAAGAAAAACATGATTAGATGAGAAGAAAGAGTTGGAAGATAAGAGCAACGCTTGGATCAAGGAAACAAACATTCATTTAAGTAACAGACCTTATGGGATGTGAGTGTGTTCATCTCATGAAACATTGCATGAAAATCATCATTTAATTCACATTTACAGCCAATTGTGATTCAATCATATCCAAGATGGCCGCCACATATTCTAAACTATAGGAAACATAAATGAGTGTAACTCAGTCAGTTTTACAGCTACTGAACTCAAATGTGGCTTAACTGAGAATCCTTTACAACACACTCTGACTGCTAACAGATCACATGATGTTGCATCCTACGTAACATTGTTTCCCAGGTTTCACCTTCATCTTGTCTCAACAGAAGAGTTTAAAACTCTGGCATGAAGATGGCGTGTGTTACACATTTCCTCAAGGAATTCTAGACCTTTAATTCATAACCTGAATGACGCACGCTTAAAAACAATGACAGCAGAATTTTTATGTTCTCATAAACGATCCTACGGTGTTTTCTTTCCCGTTTTGGGAGTGTATTTGTTTTTGAAGAATAACTCAGTCTCAGACAGGATGAGGAGCGTCATCATCTCTCCGGAGATTCCAGCTCCTGTTCATGTAAAATATTTGTCTCAGTCACCACAGGAATTAAAACCAGTTTTCTCTAAGCACTTCCTGTGTTTCCTTCTGAGCGTGCTTCAGGGCATCGTGTCAAATTCCAACTCTTTACCGTAGCCTGAGATCCTGAAATCTCCAAGTCCTTAAATTATTAAAACTATAAGACTAGATTTGTTATTCTGCTCACAGCTGTGGATCCTGCTTCCAGCTCCTCACGATGCGTCTACAGCTTCACGGTAGTTTATATGTATATAATTTATACAAATATAAAATTCAGTTGACATACTTAAGAAATCACACACCTATACAGACTTATTTCAGTAGTTGATGTAAATTAATGCTTTTATTTTGAAATGTATTTGGTTAAGTTTTTATATTTAAAACAGTATATCAAACATCCTGGAGCAGAATTAAATCAGACAGTCTCAGTAGGTCTTTACAAGTTTAATTACACATATGAAGCACATGCCTGACATCTTTACATGATGTTAAGAAAGTTTTAACTAGCTCAAATAAGGAGATCTCAGTCAAACCAAAACATGAAAAAGCTCCAGTTTTTCTACTGAAGCAGCTTTGAGCCATAGTGGTTTAACCTCAGAAGATGTTTCTGATGTATCAAGCTTTGTAGTGGAGTGCCATTTAAAATATTTAGATCCTCGGTAAGTTTTAAAGTAACATCTGTGTGAACACCAGGATGCAGCAGAAAGCTGCATGGAAACAAACTGAGCTGTTATCAGCTGATAGACACATCTCCTGTATTTAAACTGAGACTTCCTGTAACATGAGCTCAGAAGACTTTAAGATGAGTTGGAGAGTTTCTTTAAATGTTCCTTATTTGTCATGTAGAATAAAAATATCTTAGAACATTTAGAACACGCAGGTTTGAGAGAAGCCAGGGCCTGAAACCTGTTTGTTCTCAGCTTTATATCTTCTTTACTCACTTTTACTACTTTCAGTCTTCTACAAGATGCATTAAATGTAGTGTAAACTGGTGCTTGTCTATGGTGTGTTTATAGGCTGGAATATAATCTGATATTTGACTTTTGTTAAATATCAGATTATATTCTGTTTGATTCCTGTAATATCATTGTGTCACCTGCATGCTGCTCACCTGTGTTTGGGTCCTTCCAACCATGGTGGGTTCATTTCAACCATTTATTACTTTTCACCCAAACTATTACTTGAAACGTGTGTAACGGCTGCTCAGCTCAACAAAGGCTGGATGAAACAGACTAATTACCTGCATGATGAGGGTTTCAGTTTCCGCCTGCGTGTGTCTAAGTATCTGCATGAATGAGGGTTTTAGATTAATCCTGTTGCTTTCAGCTGGATCAAAGTTGCACTTTAAGCTCTATTAAAAAGTGAGATTTAAAGAAAAGACTTCTGTCTTCACACACACCCACACACACACACACACAAGTGTGTTTTGTTATCCTTATGGGGACCGTCCATTGACTTCCATTGATTTTAGTAACTAGATTTATACCTAACCCAAACCCTTTTACTAACCTTAACCATTACTGATCTATAACTAACCCTAAGACTAACTAAAACTCTATTCACACCATACCTATAAACCTAACCCCTAACCCTAAAAAGGGGGGTCCCCCTCATGGGGACCAGGCTTCGGTCCCCACAAGAACCCTCGGACCCCAGAAAGATAGTAAAAGTCAGGAAACTGGTCCTCAGGTCCTCTGGTCCTCAAACCCACACACACACACACACACACACACACACACACACACACACACATTGTTACTGGAAATATACACACAGTAAAGACAGACAAGGAGGAGTGGGATGCTTGTGTACTGTCATGCTTCACTGTACACACTGCCAATAATCTCTTCATATACCCATCAGACACACACATTTATGCACATGCACAAGTGTGGAGCAGGAGGCTGTCAAGCAGATCTGTGGTGGTCTGTTCAGTTTCTTCAAGCATGTGACAGGCCCTGCAGACGCCAGCGGAGCGATGTGGTTGGATAACGAGGAGAACTCAGGAGAAAAGTGCTGGAAAAGGCAGAGCTGCAGCACAAAGCTCAGCGTGTCCAACCTGCATCTATTCATGGTGTTTACCTCAGATTATAAAACAGGAACAACATTTATGCTGCAACAAATGTCCAGTTAGGAGATCAAATCACATCAGAATATTAAGTTTAACCAAAAGTAGACGCAGGTCCCGTCACAGGATAACAAGTTACACCCCCGAGAGAAAGTGGCTGGATAGTGAAGATTTAGAAAAGCTTGAGAGTGGAAACACACTGAGTGATAATCAGCAGCAAATAGACCATGAAACCTTTTATTCCTCTTACACAGTGTGAAGCTGGTAGAGTTTTACAGCTTCCATTTCTTTGCTTTTGTCTTAAAACTCAATTAAAATTTACTTTTCATACTTTAAATCTTCTGAATGATTTTTGTTGAATTTGACTGATTCTGAAAACTTTTCTTTCTTTGTAGTTTATCTGTAGATCAGCAGCTGGTTACAAGCAGCTTGTTTTTAATGTCTCTGTGTTAGTTTTTCTGTTTTTTGTGTAAATATTAAATTTAAACTCAAATGAATAAATGAACAGTCTTGTGTTTTTCAGATGAGTCAATTTATCTTAATGTTTTAGGTTCTAAACTTTCAAAAATTTCTAAAATAAATATTATTATGTAAAATACTCAAACACACTAAATAAACTCACCATTAAATATGGTTAGCTGTCATTTAAAGTTATTTATTTACTATTTATTGTTTTACTCCAAATCATGAGAAACTGCAGGATTTTGCTGATAAAAGTGTTTTTATTTTGAACCAGAGGCTTTTCGGGGAATTAATTTTAATACAAATGGACACAAACTTTTTTATTTCATATACCTATAAAAGACCTCATGTTTACCACTTTTTACTGATTACCTGGAAGCATGATGCATCCCTTTTATTATAATTTACTGTTAATTTACATTCCCACAAGAAGCAAATCTATTTAAATCATTTAAAACCACTTACAGAAACATTTTAGGCCATTTGCCAGATGGAGCATATTTAGTCATTTTCTTTTTTTCTCCGCGACTGACTTGATTCATTTTTAATAATTTCCATTTGTTTCCTCTCAGACTGTTTCGTACATCTTAGTGAGGGACCGTACCGTATGTTTACCGGACTCCTTGTTAGGTTTGCCTGGACATTTTATATAGCAACAGGTAAATAGTTTTGGGATCCAGTTCTGATGTATGAGTTTGTTTATTAGCGATCTGGTTAGTGAACTTCAAAGTCTGATTCACAGTTTTTATGTGTTATGAAGAATTACAAATGAAAGTTTAAAACAGACTGAAAATCCATCAACATAAAATAAAAACATTTGGCTCAAAAAGGTTTACACAAAACAGACACACAGATACTCAGACATGCAGACACTCTGACACTGACATGCAGACACTCTGACGTGCAGACACACTGACATGCAGACACTCTGACGTGCAGACACACTGACAGTAACATGCAGACACTCTGACTTGCAGACACTCTGACACTGACATGCAGACACTCTGACTTGCAGACACTCTGACATGCAGACACTCTGACTTGCAGACACTCTGACATGCAGACACTCTGACTTGCAGACACTCTGACACTGACATGCAGACACTCTGACATGCAGACACTCTGACTTGCAGACACTCTGACTTGCAGACACTCTGACACTGACATGCAGACACTCTGACACTGACATGCAGACACTCTGACTTGCAGACACTCTGACTTGCAGACACTCTGACTTGCAGACACTCTGACACTGACATGCAGACACTCTGACTTGCAGACACTCTGACATGCAGACACTCTGACATGCAGACACTCTGACATGCAGACACTCTGACTTGCAGACACTCTGACAGTGACATGCAGACACTCTGACACTGACATGCAGACACTCTGACTTGCAGACACTCTGACATGCAGACACTCTGACTTGCAGACACTCTGACACTGACATGCAGACACTCTGACACTGACATGCAGACACTCTGACTTGCAGACACTCTGACATGCAGACACTCTGACTCGCAGACACTCTGACACTGACATGCAGACACTCTGACATGCAGACACTCTGACACTCACATGCAGACACTCTGACTTGCAGACACTCTGACTTGCAGACACTCTGACACTGACATGCAGACACTCTGACTTGCAGACACTCTGACATGCAGACACTCTGACATGCAGACACTCTGACTTGCAGACACTCTGACACTGACATGCAGACACTCTGACTTGCAGACACTCTGACATGCAGACACTCTGACTTGCAGACACTCTGACACTGACATGCAGACACTCTGACTTGCAGACACTCTGACATGCAGACACTCTGACTTGCAGACACTCTGACATGCAGACACTCTGACTTGCAGACACTCTGACACTGACATGCAGACACTCTGACCTGCAGACACTCTGACTTGCAGACACTCTGACTTGCAGACACTCTGACATGCAGACACTCTGACTTGCAGACACTCTGACACTGACATGCAGACACTCTGACACTGACATGCAGACACTCTGACTTGCAGACACTCTGACACTGACATGCAGACACTCTGACTTGCAGACACTCTGACATGCAGACACTCTGACATGCAGACACTCTGACACTGACATGCAGACACTCTGACTTGCAGACACAGACACTCTGACATGCAGACACTCTGACTTGCAGACACTCTGACACTGACATGCAGACACTCTGACATGCAGACACTCTGACGTGCAGACACTCTGACATGCAGACACACTGACTTGCAGACAAGACACTCTGACATGCAGACACTACATGCAGGCACTCTGACAGTGACATGCAGACACTGACATGCAGACACGCTGACAGTGACATGCAGGCACTCTGACAGTGACATGCAGACACTCTGACACTGACATGCAGACACTCTGACATGCAGACACTCTGACTTGCAGACACTCTGACAGTGACATGCAGACACTCTGACAGTGACATGCAGACACTCTGACACTGACATGCAGACACTCTGACTTGCAGACACTCTGACATGCAGACACTCTGACTTGCAGACACTCTGACACTGACATGCAGACACTCTGACATGCAGACACTCTGACATGCAGACACTCTGACACTGACATGCAGACACTCTGACACTGACATGCAGACACTCTGACTTGCAGACACTCTGACATGCAGACACTCTGACACTCTGACTTGCAGACACTCTGACACTGACATGCAGACACTCTGACATGCAGACACTCTGACACTGACTTGCAGACACTCTAACAGTGACATGCAGACACTCTGACATGCAGACACGCTGACTTGCAGACACTCTGACTTGCAGACACTCTGACATGCAGACACTCTGACTTGCAGACACTCTGACACTGACATGCAGACACTCTGACACTGACATGCAGACACTCTGACTTGCAGACACTCTGACACACTGACATGCAGACACTCTGACACTGACATGCAGACACTCTGACATGCAGACACTCTGACACTGACATGCAGACACTCTGACTTGCAGACACTCTGACAGTGACATGCAGACACTCTGACAGTGACATGCCTGTCTCTTATACNCTCTGACATGCAGACACTCTGACTTGCAGACTCTCTGACACTGACATGCAGACACTCTGACACTGACATGCAGACACTCTGACTTGCAGACACTCTGACACTGACATGCAGACACTCTGACTTGCAGACACTCTGACATGCAGACACTCTGACTTGCAGACACTCTGACATGCAGACACTCTGACTTGCAGACACTCTGACACTGACATGCAGACACTCTGACATGCAGACACTCTGACTTGCAGACACTCTGACACTGACATGCAGACACTCTGACTTGCAGACACTCTGACATGCAGACACTCTGACTTGCAGACACTCTGACACTGACATGCAGACACTCTGACATGCAGACACTCTGACTTGCAGACACTCTGACACTGACATGCAGACACTCTGACACTGACATGCAGACACTCTGACTTGCAGACACTCTGACATGCAGACACTCTGACATGCAGACACTCTGACACTGACATGCAGACACTCTGACTTGCAGACACTCTGACTTGCAGACACTCTGACTTGCAGACACTCTGACAGTGACATGCAGGCACTCTGACAGTGACATGCAGACACTCTGACAGTGACATGCAGACACTCTGACACTGACATGCAGACACTCTGACTTGCAGACACTCTGACATGCAGACACTCTGACATGCAGACACTCTGACTTGCAGACACTCTGACACTGACATGCAGACACTCTGACATGCAGACACTCTGACTTGCAGACACTCTGACAGTGACATGCAGGCACTCTGACAGTGACATGCAGACACTGACATGCAGACACGCTGACAGTGACATGCAGGCACTCTGACAGTGACTTGCAGACACTCTGACTTGCAGACACTCTGACTTGCAGACACTCTGACACTGACATGCAGACACTCTGACTTGCAGACACTCTGACATGCAGACACTCTGACATGCAGACACTCTGACACTGACATGCAGACACTCTGACTTGCAGACACTCTGACAGTGACATGCAGGCACTCTGACAGTGACATGCAGGCACTCTGACAGTGACATGCAGACACTGACATGCAGACACGCTGACAGTGACATGCAGGCACTCTGACAGTGACATGCAGACACTCTGACTTGCAGACACTCTGACTTGCAGACACTCTGACATGCAGACACTCTGACTTGCAGACACTCTGACACTGACATGCAGACACTCTGACACGCAGACACTCTGACTTGCAGACACTCTGACATGCAGACACTCTGACTTGCAGACACTCTGACTTGCAGACACTCTGACACTGACATGCAGACACTCTGACTTGCAGACACTCTGACATGCAGACACTCTGACATGCAGACACTCTGACACTGACATGCAGACACTCTGACTTGCAGACACTCTGACACTGACATGCAGACACTCTGACATGCAGACACTCTAACAGTGACATGCAGACACTCTGACTTGCAGACACTCTGACATGCAGACACTCTGACTTGCAGACACTCTGACACTGACATGCAGACTCTCTGACATGCAGACACTCTGACATGCAGACACTCTGACTTGCAGACACTCTGACACTGACATGCAGACACTCTGACACTGACATGCAGACACTCTGACTCGCAGACACTCTGACACTCTGACATGCAGACACTCTGACATGCAGACACTCTGACTTGCAGACACTCTGACACTGACATGCAGACACTCTGACACTGACATGCAGACACTCTGACTTGCAGACACTCTGACACTGACATGCAGACACTCTGACATGCAGACACTCTGACTTGCAGACACTCTGACATGCAGACACTCTGACTTGCAGACACTCTGACACTGACATGCAGACACTCTGACATGCAGACACTCTGACTTGCAGACACTCTGACTTGCAGACACTCTGACACTGACATGCAGACACTCTGACATGCAGACACTCTGACTTGCAGACACTCTGACAGTGACATGCAGGCACTCTGACAGTGACATGCAGACACTCTGACATGCAGACACTCTGACATGCAGACACTCTGACTTGCAGACACTCTGACATGCAGACACTCTGACTTGCAGACACTCTGACACTGACATGCAGACACTCTGACTTGCAGACACTCTGACACTGACATGCAGACACTCTGACTTGCAGACACTCTGACATGCAGACACTCTGACTTGCAGACACTCTGACACTGACATGCAGACACTCTGACACTGACATGCAGACACTCTGACTTGCAGACACTCTGACTTGCAGACACTCTGACTTGCAGACACTCTGACACTGACATGCAGACACTCTGACTTGCAGACACTCTGACATTCAGACACTCTGACTTGCAGACACTCTGACACTGACTTGCAGACACTCTAACAGTGACATGCAGACACTCTGACATGCAGACACTCTGACACTCTGACTTGCAGACACTCTGACAGTGACATGCAGACACTCTGACTTGCAGACACTCTGACACTGACATGCAGACACTCTGACATGCAGACACTCTGACTTGCAGACACTCTGACTTGCAGACACTCTGACATGCAGACACTCTGACTTGCAGACACTCTGACACTGACATGCAGACACTCTGACATGCAGACACTCTGACACTGACATGCAGACACTCTGACACTGACATGCAGACACTCTGACTTGCAGACACTCTGACTTGCAGACACTCTGACACTCTGACTTGCAGACACTCTGACACTGACATGCAGACACTCTGACATGCAGACACTCTGACTTGCAGACACTCTGACTTGCAGACACTCTGACACTGACATGCAGACACTCTGACTTGCAGACACTCTGACATGCAGACACTCTGACTTGCAGACACTCTGACATGCAGACACTCTGACACTCTGACTTGCAGACACTCTGACACTGACATGCAGACACTCTGACATGCAGACACTCTGACACTGACATGCAGACACTCTGACTTGCAGACACTCTGACATGCAGTCACTCTGACTTGCAGACACTCTGACACTGACATGCAGACACTCTGACTTGCAGACACTCTGACTTGCAGACACTCTGACACTCTGACTTGCAGACACTCTGACACTGACATGCAGACACTCTGACATGCAGACACTCTGACTTGCAGACACTCTGACACTGACATGCAGACACTCTGACTTGCAGACACTCTGACATGCAGACACTCTGACTTGCAGACACTCTGACTTGCAGCCACTCTGACATGCAGACACTCTGACTTGCAGACACTCTGACACTGACATGCAGACACTCTGACTTGCAGACACTCTGACATGCAGACACTCTGACTTGCAGACACTCTGACTTGCAGACACTCTGACACTGACATGCAGACACTCTGACATGCAGTCACTCTGACTTGCAGACACTCTGACTTGCAGACACTCTGACACTGACATGCAGACACTCTGACTTGCAGACACTCTGACATGCAGACACTCTGACTTGCAGACACTCTGACATGCAGACACTCTGACTTTCAGACACTCTGACACTGACATGCTGACACTCTGACATGCAGACACTCTGACACTGACTTGCAGACACTAACAGTGACATGCAGACACTCTGACATGCAGACACGCTGACTTGCAGACACTCTGACATGCAGACACTCTGACTTGCAGACACTCTGACACTGACATGCAGACACTCTGACACTGACATGCAGACACTCTGACTTGCAGACACTCTGACTTGCAGACACTCTGACAGTGACATGCAGACACTCTGACTTGCAGACACTCTGACATGCAGACACTCTGACACTCTGACTTGCAGACACTCTGACACGGACATGCAGACACTCTGACATGCAGACACTCTGACACTGACTTGCAGACACTCTAACAGTGACATGCAGACACTCTGACATGCAGACACGCTGACTTGCAGACACTCTGACTTGCAGACACTCTGACATGCAGACACTCTGACTTGCAGACGCTCTGACACTGACATGCAGACACTCTGACACTGACATGCAGACACTCTGACTTGCAGACACTCTGACTTGCAGACACTCTGACACTCTGACTTGCAGACACTCTGACACTGACATGCAGACACTCTGACATGCAGACACTCTGACATGCAGACACTCTGACACTGACATGCAGACACTCTGACTTGCAGACACTCTGACATGCAGACACTCTGACACTCTGACTTGCAGACACTCTGACATGCAGACACTCTGACTTGCAGACACTCTGACACTGACATGCAGACACTCTGACATGCAGACACTCTGACTTGCAGACACTCTGACACTGACATGCAGACACTCTGACATGCAGACACTCTGACACTGACTTGCAGACACTCTAACAGTGACATGCAGACACTCTGACATGCAGACACTCTGACACTCTGACTTGCAGACACTCTGACACTGACATGCAGACACTCTGACATGCAGACACTCTGACACTGACTTGCAGACACTCTAACAGTGACATGCAGACACTCTGACATGCAGACACTGACATGCAGACACGCTGACAGTGACATGCAGGCACTCTGACACTGACATGCAGACACTCTGACTTGCAGACACTCTGACTTGCAGACACTCTGACACTGACATGCAGACACTCTGACGTGCAGACACTCTGACATGCAGACACTCTGACGTGCAGACACACTGACAGTAACATGCAGACACTCTGACTTGCAGACACTCTGACTTGCAGACACTCTGACTTGCAGACACTCTGACTTGCAGACGCTCTGACACTGACATGCAGACACTCTGACTTGCAGACACTCTGACATGCAGACACTCTGACAGCAGACACTCTGACTTGCAGACACTCTGACACTGACATGCAGACACTCTGACATGCAGACACTCTGACATGCAGACACTCTGACACTGACATGCAGACACTCTGACATTCAGACACTCTGACATGCAGACACTCTGACTTGCAGACACTCTGACACTGACATGCAGACACTCTGACACTGACATGCAGACACTCTGACTTGCAGACACTCTGACTTGCAGACACTCTGACATGCAGACACTCTGACTTGCAGACACTCTGACAGTGACATGCAGACACTCTGACTTGCAGACACTCTGACACTGACATGCAGACACTCTGACATGCAGACACTCTGACATGCAGACACTCTGACTTGCAGACACTCTGACACTGACATGCAGACACTCTGACACTGACATGCAGACACTCTGACTTGCAGACACTCTGACTTGCAGACACTCTGACAGTGACATGCAGGCACTCTGACAGTGACATGCAGGCACTCTGACAGTGACATGCAGACACTGACATGCAGACACGCTGACAGTGACATGCAGGCACTCTGACAGTGACATGCAGACACTCTGACATGCAGACACTCTGACACTGACATGCAGACACTCTGACTTGCAGACACTCTGACAGTGACATGCAGGCACTCTGACAGTGACATGCAGACACTGACATGCAGACACGCTGACAGTGACATGCAGGCACTCTGACAGTGACATGCAGACACTCTGACACTGACATGCAGACTCTCTGACTTGCAGACACTCTGACACTGACATGCAGACACTCTGACATGCAGACACTCTAACAGTGACATGCAGACACTCTGACTTGCAGATGTGCTGACATGCAGATATGCAGTCCTGTTGACATGGGGTTTTTGTTGCTACTCTCCAACATGTTTCTCTGTACATGATATGGATGTAGCAGTACTGAATAAGATGAGAGAGATGTATTGCTATGGTTACTGTTGCTATTCACTTCCTCTTTTTGGATTGCTGGACAGTTTTTGTGCCTTGACACTGCAGCAAGCAGAACTAAGGTTCAGTTCCCAATACACAGAGACCTTATCATGTGATCTGATCCAGAGGCTGGAGGAGCTTTGACACCCACCCAGACCAAGTGTCTGTTTGATGAAACAAACTCTGGTTCCTTTGAAGAGAACCAAACAGCTTCTAAAGCTGCTTCAACTCAAAGGCTGCGTTGCATCTTGCATATGGTTCATCTTTTTAATGATTTGCATTATATATTCCAAAAGAGAAACTTGTTTTTTTTTTAATATTAAAATATACATTCCATTTGGATTTAAAGAGTCCCTTCTATTAAAATCAGTTTTTCTGAGGTTTCTGTTGAATATTTTAGCTCCACAGGTGTTCTTACCTTCATAGTGGGTGAAAACAGGTCAACAACTTCTCTTTCAGTTTTAATCTCTCAAACTACGCAGGTGGTGACAAAACCCGAGTTCTCCCGAGTCCGAACGGCCTGTATCTGTTTCATCACAACTCCTTTGTTTGTTAGTATTCATCAGCTCCTGCAGTTGAAACCACACCTAGCATGCTGCTGGCTAAAAGCTGTTAGCATAAGACGTAGCAAACAGGAAGACACGACGTCTGATGTTACCATGCGCAGCGGGGCAGGAAACAGTATACCTTGCTCTCATAGGCTAGTTTGTTAGCCAATCAGAGTCCAGCAAATTCGAACAATGAATATGAACTAACGGAAGGAGCCGGAACCACCCGAATTTTGATGCAGACAGATTGAAAGGTCTGTTAATTAGTGTTTCCTGATGTTTTTTAGAAATAAAATGTTTCATATTACTGGTTAATACTCAAGTCCTGAAATGTGAATGAAATGGCCTCTTTAACTCAGTTCAGCTTCCACTGACAAATGATCTGTCAATCAACTGAAATACATTCTTCATTACCTTGTTTTGTGTTGTGGAAGCACCTTCTCTAAGTCTTTAGATGCAGCGCCAGCTGATGCACCAAATCTGTCACTTTAAAAAGAAACAGCAGTGAGTAAGTTGAGTTTAACTGTGACTGCCTCAGTCCTGTTTCCATCTGATGGCAACCAGATGCAAACTGACGCAATGTTTTATCTTGACTAAGAGCCAGGTAAATGTCAGGGATTTCGTCACTCCCTGCGTCTCAGGTTGCAGTTTCCATAGCAACAGATAAAGTATGTACAGTAGCCTCTGTACCCCTGTGAATGAGCTATACCATGAAGCTGAATGTGGAGTGGGTGGGAACTAAATGCAGGAGTTATTTCACAGTGAAGCACAGTGCTGGTTGTGCACACAACTGCTTTTACATAACAATATTAACTGGGTTTAAAAGGAAAAAAGATGTAAATAAAGAAAAAGATGCACGAAACATGAATATCTGGATAAAATGGAATTTGCTTTATTTGACACTTTATTTAGGGGAAGTTTCTCTCATGAATGTTGACAAAGATGTTTAGAATTTGTTGATTTTCGTGTGAGACAACATAAAAACTTGTTTGGACTGATGGAAATATAATTAGGGCAGTAATTATATCAAAATACTAAGAACCTGAAATTTCAATATTGTTGAACATCGCAACAGTATAAATCTTGATAAATCCATTAAAGTTAAATAGTTGTATATAATCAAACTTCTGTTAGAGATTTTATAAATTCATTTTACCTTCAAACGTGTTTGTAGAAAGTTTTTTACACTCACTCTTTCTTCTAGTTGAAATAAATTGCTGTTTTTATTGATGTTTTGAAATCTTTTTTTTTTTTTTTTTTGCTACAGCTCAGCTAAAGAGAACCAGAGATTTCTGTGGATATATCATGATGTTTTGAAATCTTTTGCAAAGCGACTGCCAGTAACGTTTAATCTTTCACAATTGTAGGAACTCGTAATGTTGATTAATTAAAGTCCCTGTTGATGAATGAAAGATCCAAATCCAGCAGCAGTGTAAAGGTTTGTAACAGCTGTGCTGCTGTTGCTCCAGGTTGGATTAGCCTTTAGCTCTTCAGTTCTATTAGAACTACTCGGTTTTTCAAACTGAGGGTT
Organism: Pachypanchax playfairii; assembly: GCA_006937955.1. NCBI lineage: Eukaryota > Metazoa > Chordata > Actinopteri > Cyprinodontiformes > Aplocheilidae > Pachypanchax > Pachypanchax playfairii. The sequence goes on along the minus strand of SSNP01000022.1, from coordinate 4,664,153 downwards.
AACCCTCAAAGAGCTACCTGCAACAGGTGAGGTGTTAATGGTTTACAAACTTCGCTAAGAAACAAACTTGATTTAATGTGTAGAGTGTGCTGTTTGATTCTGATTGGTTGGGAACTTGTTGATGTGTTTTAGTTTACATGTCTGAAGAGGTTTAACAAGCAGAAGCACATTTTTCATCTCATTTATAATAAACAACATGTTGAACTGTTTGTGTGCTCATATGCAGGGAAATGAATTGACAACAACAGTTACAATATTTTGTTCTATTGGAACTAATGAGGATTAAATCAGGATGTAATTGCTTGCTAACAGTCACCTAATCATTAACTACCTAACAGACGTGTCACATAATCATTATGTAATCATTAACAAACAGTTACTGGAGTATTACTCATTATTTCCTCTGTGACTAAACTAACTGAGTGACCATCAGTGTAAAACACAACCAAAAACGTGTGAATGTAGTCTATGCGTGCGTGCATGCATGCGTGCGTGCGTGCATGCGTGTGCAGGACTGAGAGGAAGAAAGACAACGGAAATAAGTAATGCATATATTGTCACTTTGTATTTGTTGTACTGAAGCTTCACCGTGTTCGTCTCTGCAGGAGGAAACGCCATGTCCCCGTTTAGCTGTGAGGTTAGAGTGATGATGGTGATGATGATGATGATGATAATATGAAGTACTGAGGAAAAGATTTACTGATAAACTGAAATGTTTAACTTTGGTCTGATTCACCATTGGTTTCATATATAATTTGTGCTTTTGGTGAGAATGGGGTGCAGGAGCAGCAGAGTTGGTGAATCCGGGTCTGAGTATCTGGTTAAAGTACTTTAAGTACACGTTTATATTGTTATTAGGATTCTGCTAATGAGAGTCATAAGTAACTCTTACATAAATGGCTTTAATTAACTAAATTGCAGTGAAACAAAATACAGTGATAAACCTTGTAATAACTATTCAGACTAACTGCAGACGTGTTATAAAACAGGAACATGATCAGGTTGTATCAGCTGGATTATCTGAGTTACACATGAATTAATAAATTTCTGTTGCTCTGAAAACAGAAAAGCAGGAAGAACTTTAGCCTCTGATGTGTCTTGTTTTTTTAACGTTGTGGTTCATGTGAGCTCTGTTTCCATAGTGATTTCAGTTAGTCTGGTTATTAATGTTTTACAGTAAATCTGTGTCTTGTGTTTTAGTTTTTTAAAGAAGCCGAGAGTTAAACTGGTCTGTTACTGTCACACATCCACTCCTTGACTCACCGGTGTGCAAACCGGGGCTACAGCGGCTTTAGTGTCTCATCCAAGGACACTTTGACATGTGGAGGAGGGATCAAACCACCGGCTTTCAGACCGGAAGGCAGCAGCTCTTCCCTCTGAGCCACAGCTGCTCCGTATTTACACCAGTTAATATTAAACCACAAACTTCCTGCTGACGTGAAACGGTTGCCATGGTATCCTGTAGTACCTGCACAAGGTGCATCCCGTGTTGACAGCTATCACCATGGTTACAGTAAATAAGGTTTTATCATTGTTTACTGATGGCTGTGTACAAACGAGCCATGTGTCAAGTTAAGTCATGGTAACACGTCTCTGCTGCGATGATAACGCGTCACTGGGACGGATTCAGCTCAAATCATAAATGATCGTGTTGTAAAAGCGTTTTTACACCATGTTTACACTGATGTGTTTATAGTCTGTAAGGAAGGTTTTAATGTTTAGATGTTGAACCACCATGTTGTTTTGGACCCAGTCTGTTGTGTGTCCTACTGTCACAGCAAATAATATAACAGTGAAATATTTATGTGTGTGTGCTGTGAAAAGGTTACACGCCTTCGTCCCAGTGTGGAGGGTTCGACTCATCCATCTGTGTCTCTGTCAAACACGAGGGAAAATTAAAGAAGAGCAAAGGCAGAGTTAGAACATCCGTAAAGAAGATTATTTAATCTACTTACTCTAATTGTATAGTTTTTAATTACATTGGATGTTGCTAATATATAATAATCCATGCATTTAATCTCTATAATCTTTATAATCTCTGGATTTTCATGTTGCTTCCCAATTAGAAGGTACAGTATTGCACAGGGATGGATGATGGATGGATGGATGGATGGAAGATGGATGGATGGATGGATGGATGGATGGATGGATGGATGGACGGACGGACGGACGGATGGACGGACGGACGGACAGACAGACAGACGGTGAAATGTATTTTGTACCTGCGTCAACAATATCAACTTAATATAAGTGAGTACGGTAAGTAAAGAGTAGAGTAGAGTAGAGTAGAGTAGAGTAGAGTAGAGTAGAGTAGAGTAGAGTAGAGTAGAGTAGAGTAGAGTAGAGTAGAGTAGAGTAGAAGGATGACAGCACACTGTGAGGAAGTTTCCAGAATGTATGTGAGGGAGGTTCAAATATGTCCAGAATCATTTCTGAGGATTCTCAACTTCCTGGTGGAAGCACAAACAAACGTTCTCTCCATATCGTTGTGAGTCCAGTAGTTACTGGGCAAGAGGCGGAGTTACACCTGGGCAGGTTTCCAGTCCATCACAGATCCACAACAAACACTCACACTAGTTTAGAGTTACCAGTTAACCAACATGCATGTTTCTAGTTTGTGGGATGAAACCAGAGTCTCTAAATAAAACCCACGTGTGCACAGAGAGAACATGCGAACTCTACACAGAAACTGGGGGTTGAACCCCGGACCTTCTTACTGCACCACCGTGCAGCTCAGCTCCTCCTGCTGTTAATAAATTATCAAACTAAATCTGACTCTTCAGTCTAATAAAAAACAAACATGTTCTCAGCAACACAGAAACTTTTCATATAAGAACCAACATTTGATTTTTAATAATCTGTTGTAAATAAGTTGGTCTGTCGTCTTTAACCAGCGAAAGGCTGAAATGAGTTTTTATATGTTGACTTTATTATATGAATTTATGTTCAATACAGATGGTGGAATTTGGAGACATTATTGTAAATTAAGTTAGAAAATATGACAGTTAGTAATGAATCACATGGGACTTCAACTTCAGCCTCCATTTTTTTGTTAAAGAGTGAATATACAAACAGTTTAATTTGAAATCGTAAGTTCTTGACACAAAAGTCAATTTTTATTGAATTGTGTTAATTTCTTGAACAAAAAAAATCCTTCACCATTTGATATTTGTAAATGTTTTGATGAATAAGAAGCATAAAGCAGGTTTACAGCAACATTTAGATGAATATTTGCATCTTTGTTAGCTTAAAGTAAAGGCTGAGTTACTTCACTTCCTCCTCCAGCTTTAAGAGCAGCTTCTCTCAGTGGACAGATCATTGGAAGTCAGAGACTCATGGAGCCTTGGGGGAACATTAAAGTTCACTCTGTAATTGCATTAATTGTGTGTAATAAATAACAATTACAGCAGTAGACATATGTCACTGCTCCGTTCCCCGAGAGCGGAAATAAACACCGTTTTCTTTAAGTTGCTACTGTTTCCTTCTTCAAGTTCCTGTTTTTGTAATTCCTGCCTAATTCTGTTAATCGTTCCCTGGAATTAGTTCCCGTTTGTTCTGCTGCTTTGAGCAGCTCTCAGGAAGGAAGTCGTCACATTTCACTTCCTTCGATGTTGGTAATAGAAGCAGGAAACATCAGATTCACCAATCTGTCTGATTCTGGCGAGCTGTGTGTGTGTGTATGTGTGTGTGTGTTGTTTGTTTATGTTTGTGTTATTTTACAGTTCAAAAGCTGCATCCAAAAAAATATAGTTGACTCCGCCAAACTTGGTTCCAGTGTATCGATGTGTGAAATTTAATGGAAATCTGTTTTCTGTATTTAGTCTCTTCTTCAAGGTTTCTCTTATATTTTTAGCTCTTGTTTTCCTGCTTTCCTGTTTGTTATTTCATCTTTTCATGTCCACTGAAGAGACTCGGTGGTCAGATTAAAACCCGAGGAGCCAAACAGGAATAACTTTTCTCGTTGCTGCTCAGAGTGTTTGTTCTGATGGAACAATCCTTTCAGTGTGTGTAATTAAAGACGTCCAACAAGCCAGAGGAGTTTTAATCTTCTACGTTATAGGAGAGGAACATGTTAAAGACTGAACACAAACACAGATGTGAGCAGCGGTTGCATATTATTGTTATTCTGTCACATAGTTACGTCAGACTGGGATATTTTCAGGTATGACTCAGCTGCAACACATGAGGAGGTACAGATCTGCTGTGGTTACCGAGACCAGAAAAGAGCCCATATTATTATTATTGTTTGACTTGATTCATGGCAGTTGTATCACATTGACTGTTAAAGCAGTCAGGGGGAAAGTGTATGTCTTCCATTTTAAAATAACTCCATTCTCACATTTTCATTCTAAAGTTATTTTATAACCCTTTCCACCTTAACTTTAAATGATGATGAATGATCCAGAAGGAACAGGAAGTGCTCCAGCTAGCTGCTACTTGATGTTTGATGCTAGCTTGTCGGTTTGGTTCCTCCAACATCAATAATAACATTTATGTGGAGCTGCACTAAGAAGGAACTTTAAGTTAAAATCAGAACTTATTCTATATAAATGAGGCTTCCTAAATTGTATCTGGTAGTTTAACCCTTTCTAACTGATTTCAGACTCTTGGCTTCAAATGTACATTTGTAACATTGTCCTATAACAACAGATGGTCATGTATGTCTTATGGTATGTAATAATATAAATATGATGCTTTTAGCCAGACATAAGGCTGCTCTATAGTTTTTATATAACTTTAAATCCTTTAACTCATTGTTAATTTTCTCATTGTTATAAAAACATGGAGGATTAGCAGGAAATCACATTCTGACCATCTTCACATTCTTCAAGGCTACTTTTTCTCTCAACACGCCTTTATGTTTACAACACGTCATCAGGACACGGTTTCCAAGTACAACGTCTGGTGTAAGTTCATCTGTACAAATACCATTAAAACACAATACTCTGTGTAGCTTAAAGGGCTTTTTAGTCGACATGAAGGATTCTTCTATAACTATTTAACTTGAAGGGTCCTTGTTAAACAGGAAGCAGGTCAATACTTCCTTAATTTTGAAATGTAATGTTGTTCATTTGATCTCTCATGTAACAAAGTGAGATAAAAGTCTTAATGCAGGATTATGTAACAGTAACCTGAGAGTGTGTCTGTTTTTAAAGGCTATACTGTGATGGTAAATCCAGTGAGCTCATTGAAAAGCTGCCAAGATTAACTGTGCATGAGCCGCCACCCCCCCCCACCCCCCCGAACGCACACACACACACACAGGCTACACAGTGCACATGATGATGCAACACAATATGAACTATATTAATACAAAGTTTAGACACATTCACACAGATTTAAGGAGTTTTTTTTTATTAGAAGGCGGAGCTTGAGTTCTCAGGATGTTTGATGGAGTCATACGTTGGATGGAGCTGCGTCCTGTGCTGCTGTAACAGCTTCTGGGGACGTTCTCCACAAAGTTCCAGAGTGTGTTTACAGGAATGGGGTTCTATCAGGATGAGGTCAGTCAGGTTCCTCCACAACAAATGTCACTCATCTGTGTCTGCATGAACTTAACAATAGAACAATAAGGAACCCAAAACTGCTCAAATTTAGGAGATTTGGGAAGAAAGAAACTCTCTAAAATCTCTGGGTCTGCTGAAGCATTTTAGCTTCATTTCGTTGGAACTAAGAATTGGACCCAAATCCCACACCATGATCCTCCCCCCACCAAACTTTACCCAAATCCCACACCATGATCCTCCCCCCACCAAACTTTACCCAAATCCCACACCATGATCCTCCCCCCACCAAACTTTACCCAAATCCCACACCATGATCCTCCCCCCCACCAAACTTTACCCTCGACACAATACAGTCAGATAGGTCTGGTTGTCGTGGAAACCACCAAACCCAGACCGGTCCATCAGACAGAGAAGCGTGAGCAGCATCTGATGCACCAGACCTGGATGCAGCTGCTCAACCCTGGAACCCGGTTCTAGATATGATCTGAAGTCCATGTGAAGTCTGGAGGTCTGGAGCTACTGACTGATCATAAAGTTGGTGACCTCTGTTCACTCAGCCTGCTCCCACTGGCTCTGTGAGTTTACATGAACCCACACTTCATGGCTGAGTTACAGTTGTTCCTAATCGCTTCCACCTTGTTAGAAAACCAACAGCTGATTGTGGAATATTTAGTAAAAAGGACATTTTACAGATGGATTGATTCCAGTGGCGACATCCTGTCACGGTACCACGCTGGAAATCTCTGAGCTCCTGAAAGAGAGAGAGAGAGAGAGAGCGAGAGACTCCTTCTTTCATTATGTCTATAGAGTTTTATCCACCTGCAGCCATGAAAGTGGTTACAACACCTGAACTCAGTGGTTCTGGAGGGTGAACCAATACTTGGCAATGCGTGTGTGTGTGTGTGTGTGTGTGAGATTACTGCTTGTTTTTGATGTGTGTCCAGATGCCCATATGTTTCCAGGCAGGGCAGATGACCATCTGCTGGTAGAGAGAAATTCGAGCAGTAAGCTTTGACCTTTTGGTTCTGTTCCTGTTAGTGGGTTTGTATGTGTGTAGTTTCACATCATTACAGGCATTTTATCCTTTTTAATCTTGTGCTTTCTCCTCACGGAATATTAAATAGATTCTTCCCTTAGCTGGCTAATCACTAATGATCATTAAAAATCCAATTAAAAATGGGATGTATCTTTAGGATTATTTTTGTTACTAAATGAAATTAAAAACAAATATCACACGTACAGATGTGTACAAACCTGTTGCTACTCTGAGACTAACCCACAATAGTAATGGAAATAACTTAAAACAGATAAAAAAAAAAAATTAACCATTTACTAAAAATCAATAGAATTGAATCTTAATCATGATAAAAATCTTAATGAATCATAATGATGCTGTCTTAACTTAATATGTAGTTGCACAACCTTTTCAGATGCACTGCATGGTGGTGCAGGTGGTAGCACTGTGGTCCTGGGTTCAGATCTCAGCTGGGACCCTCCTGCATGGAGTTTGTATGTTCCGTAGGTGTTCTCCTCCTGCTGACCAAAAACATGCATGGAAGGTTAACTAGCAACTCTAAATCAACCCTGTGTGTGCATGTGTTTATATTGTGTCACATCAACATGATACTGTTTAATAATAAGATCAGCTGATCACAGGAACAGGAAGCTGCTTGGAGATGGTCTGTAGTCTGTAACATGGAGCATCTGGTCTCTGAGCTCCTCAGACAGATCTGGTCTTTATCTGGTCCATGTTCAGGGTGGTGCACACAGTGATACCAAACTACCTGTTAGTTCCCTTTAAACAGGTGCATGAGAAGCTGTAAGACACCTGTGATACTGATGACAGGAGTCACCTGAGTTTAACAAGAACATCTACTCAAATTATTGTTATTCTTCATAGTAGCAACACTTTCATCCAGACATTGTTCTTTTTCTCTTCAACCACGTTTCAAAAACACGTTCATTTCTTGATAAATGTCTATTTATTGGAACTTTTATCAGTCTAAAGTTATTTCAGTGAAGATTTTGGGGGTTTTTGTTTGTCAAATGAAGAGAATTATCAGTTTGTACATGTCTGTGGCATTTAACTGCTGTAAACAGGCGGAAAGAGAAGCAGCAGAAAATAAGGGAAATGAGAGGGAGGCGATTTTTTTTGTCTCTCCCTTGACAGTTTAGAGCGTGAGACTGGTTTAGAAAAGGGAGGGTCGAGTGGAGGACTGGAGGCTGTGAAAAGACTACAGGAAAAAAAACCATCAAAGAAGAATGTAAACACAGTGACTAAAACACAGACAAAAGACACAAAACACTCCACCTTCCTGTCCTCAACTCTCCTCCGTCTCTCTCTGTGGACGGTTCTCTGGAATCCTCGGACTGCGGTTACTAAGCAACCAGATTCCTGTTGAAACTGTGTCAGATTGAAAAGAGAGAACCGTGCTGGAAGAAAGTCCTCGTAATCACAATGATCAGTCAGAATATTTATGAGTGACAGTTGACCACTGGTAGCATATCGTGACTGTTACTCAGCAGACCAGATTATCTATTTCAGCGCTGCGTAAACACCGTGTAAACACTGTATGTCAAATAAAACACCATCTTTAAAGATTTAAATGTGTTCAGATATGTGTAGCTGTAGCTCCTCGTGTTGGTAAAATATCAGAGAACATATAACAGATTTCAAGGTTTTCTCTAAAAGCTCCTCAGTGTGACTCGTGAAGACGACGTGAACCGTAATCAGTCTGTCCAAACACAATTTCCTCTGAAACTTTTCATGTCTCTGAAAAGAAAAACAAACCCTGATGATATCAGGGTCACTCTCAGACTTTATTACCTGCAACAAGGAGGGAGTTATTGTTGGTGCTAGCTTATCTCTGGGGGGGGGGGGATTAATAACCAGTCGATTAGATTTTGAGAGTCCAGATCAGTCTGGATCCAGGACACTAGCAGTATGTGTCCCCTACATCACAATGTTGTATCTGGATACTTTGAATATTCTGGATATGATGATCCAGCACAGTTAATTTACTGGACTAATTAAAATCTTGTTCCTGGAAGGAAACAAATAAAGTTACAGATGTGGAACTAAAAATAAACGGTTCAACTCGACGTCTCATCTGAAGGTATGAGGTCAGATCTAGAAGCTAATTAAGGTACTTTAACATGTTGTTTTCAGTGATTATTGAACTAATGATGATGGAACAGTTTCATTGTCTGAGAATCCAATAATGTTGATCAGATAAATGCAGGACTATTAGTTTAGGTATAAATTCATTATGAGGGAAATGAGCTGTGTTGTGGAGGCGTGTCATCGACAAGCTCTTTGAATTTCTAATTCAAACCTGTTACAATGTTTTCTCACTTTAAAACAAGCATGAAACATCTTGAAACCACAATAATGTAGTTCAAGTTATTTATTTTATAATTGTTTATAAATTAAGGATTGTTCTGTCTTTGTTTTTTTGGAGCAGATATCCAAATATTAATTGAGGTGGACCAATAATCCAACACACCTTCTAATCAGTGGGATGTTGTCAAGGTGATTTGGGGTTTTTTGTGTTCTGGTGCTTATATGTTGTTGTTTTGCTGTTTTTTAATGGTGGAATGTCCCAAATTCAAATCCCAGACAAGCCCCCGGTCAACATAGAGATACTAAACTAATTAATACTTTATTAAACCTAAAATATGTTTAATGAAGCATTAGAAAGAGGTTCATTATGTGACTGAGCTGTGGTCTGTCCAGTCACAAGAAGACCCGCGAGGGCTGGAACGCTGGTCACAGGCCTGGTGTCCAACGCTGGAAATAAAACAGTCTGAAAAATTCTTAGTATGTTTATTTTACTTTAAGTGTTGATCATGAGATTAGATTTATTTATGAGACACAGTCCTTAGAGCGAAGAATGTATTTTTTCATGTTCTGACAGAGTGTGAGATTTGTGTTTCTACACGTTGCAGCACTTCAAGGTGAAGCCGAAGGGTTTTGCTCTTTCAGGCTTATTTGATTTGATATCCCACGGTGTTGTGTGCGTGTGCATGTGCACGTGTGTGTGTGTGTGTGTGTAAGGCCAGGCCCCATTAGATGCAGCTGCTCTATTTAGGGCACCGATTCCCCCTTTTTTAGTTCTACTTTTCTGGTAGACATAGAAACACACGCATGATGTAACTGATGACACGATGATGGAAAAATCTCCTTGGGATGTCTTCTGTTCAGGTGTGTTATATGTCAGGTAAATTCAGTGCAGTTCACCATATGTTCACCACTGCGCAATCATATTTTTATCCTTTTGTTGCCGAGGACTTTGTGCACTTTCTCACTGCAGACAAGTTTCTCTGTAATCACTGCTGCAGTTGATGCAAAGTCACTCGGAAAGTAGAAAAAACGTGTCATTATCTTAGAGCTTAAATAAGCCTGAAATTAGTGGGAGATGAAAGCGGTTATAACAGAGGGAATCCTGGTGTAACTGCGTCACTGCTGCCTCTCGGGGGGGCTGCTGGAGGAGGGACGAGGGGATTCAGGGATGAGACAGATAAAAAGACGAGGAATGGAAGAGCGAGTTCGGGGACACGTTGATTTATGAGTTTCTCTTTCTGAATTAGGCTCTCTTTAGGGACTCAATTGAGATGAGCCAATCTGGAGTTCACACATACACAGGCACAATAAGAACCCCAAACATGCTCACACAGCAGATACACGAGACACTCTGCGACTCTGCAAGCATCATCCTGTTGGCAGAATCCTTAAAGTAGCACTCGCAGCGGGGAGGAGGATCTTTTTATGTTCGAGGTAATGTGTATGTTCTCTGTGGCAGATGGTGAAATAAATGAACAATCATCTCAATCAAACATTCTTTTGGAATCTGGACTGGAAGCACTTCGTTGCCACATTGACAGAGTGAAGTATAAAGAAGAGGTGTGGGTTTTGGACTTGGAGCTGAGATTCTGAACAGAACTCGGAGATGGACAGTGTATTGAGAAGAGAAAGAAAGGATACGAGAGGGCGAACAGAGCTCATTAACGGGGAGCGAAGCTTTGAAGGGCGAAGGCAAACAGCTTGTGACGGTCAGCCATGCGATGCTAACAGTTGGAGAAGCTCTGAATCCAGCAGAGCTCTTTAAAGCTGCCGGTCGGTTGAAGTAGAAATAAGTTCCCCTGAGATTTGCTCACCACTGAGTCTATAAAAGATGCCCAATTTATAAAAAGAGCTGGTACCTCCATACAAACACACAGCTTAATAATTAGCATATAAAGTCTAAAGATTATCTTCTGTAGAAGTCTAAATTAACAACGATCTAAATACGGTACACTGTACATAATATAGGTTTGTTAGGTTTGAACTTAAAAATGCAAAGAAGGTTTTTTTCTGAGAATCATAAAATATTTTATTCTAAAAAGAAAATATTTTTGAATTTAGATTTATTTTGCAAAGAAATACATAAAACATGATTTAAAAACAGATGTTACAGAGTTAGTAGAAGGTTTTCTGCTGTATAGTTTATTTATTGAATACTTCATTAATGTAAATACAGTCTTAAAGATTCTAGAAACTTTTTTTTCTCCTCATTAATTTTTCGGTCTTGTTTACACGACTTCAACACTTTTTAAACAGATTTTATCACATTATTAGATGATTCTAACAAGACAGAGATACTTATACTTTGATTTTCTCTGATACATTTTACAGTTTTTTCTCAGTTATTAACCATTTAGCCCTCCATCACCAGTTAATAGTGACATGGATTAAGTCAAAGAGACGTAGAAGAAAAAGACGTCAAAACACTCAAAAATACAAATGTAAAAAAAACATGTAAATACATAAATCAAGTAATTGGGAATGTGGTAATAACTTACAAAAACATTCTTCCCACATGTGAATTTCTACAATACAGATCAATGTAAAAAGCTCCAGTTTATAAACAACATTAGAATTAAAAGTGCAACCTTAACCTGTTGTAAAAATACAACATTTACATTTTTCTCCTAAATACAAAAACCCCCTTGAATCCAAACTCTCTCGCTAATTGGGATGAACTGCTGCAGAGTCACGAGTCTGACACCTGATGGTGTCGAGTTTATTCTCCTTTACTGCAAGAGGGATGAACTGGAACATGAAAAACCAAAGATGAGGAGGCAGAGAAGTGGACGGATGGACACGGACACTGAGGAGGAGGAGGAGGAGAAAGGTGAAGTGCTGAAAGAGCAGATAGATGGTTGATAATGGGGGA